>JARHVA010000625.1:3155000-3385000 GCA_037957365.1 Torreya grandis
AAATATTCCCATGGTGTAGTAAATAAAGTATTTTATTGATCTTCTATAATAAATTTTATTTGGTTGTATCCTAAGAAACCATCCACGAATGATAACCTTTCATAACTAGCTATAGAGTCAAAAATCATGTCAATATCTGGTAATGAGAATTTGTCTTTGGGATAAGCCTTGTTCAAGTCCTAATAATATTTACAACACTGAATCTATCCATTGGGATATATAACTGGTATTATATTAGAGACCCACTTAAGATAATCAATATATCAAACAACTAATGCATATATTAATCTTTGTATTTATTATTTTACCAAACAATTTAAATTTTTATGCATTTTATAATCTTATATTTCACTAGCTTGGCATTAGGATAAATTATTATATTATGGAATGCAATTTCATATCCAATTCCTATAATATTTGAGTAAGCCCATGTGAATATTTATGGATAAAAATGTATAACCTAAGTGTATTTTACTTAATTTTTTGTTACATAGTTGTTAATAGTACTAGTCTTAGATCCTTAATTATTCCATAATAGAGATTTATTTTCTCTTCATTAATTAGAGTTGAGGTATCTTCCATATATGGTGTTGTATGGATAGTATTTGGGTAATTCTCTTGGATATGGACATTTGGATATTTACTTTGTCCAAAATATGTCTGGGTAATAGTTCTGTAGGAAACCTAATCTTATGATAAAAGACAGGGATATCCTCATATTCCCCTAGATATTCAAGGAGGGACTCATAATTTATATATATATATATATATATATATATATATATATATATATATATATATATATATATATGTAATGTATTATTATTATTATTATTATATATGTAATGTACAAATATTTGGGGAAACTATATGTATATATATATATATATGTAATGTATTATTATTATTATTATTATTATTATTATTATTATTATTATATATGTAATGTACAAATATTTGGGGAAACTATGCCAATAATCAGATGAGGATATACTAGTTTTAGTGTCAATGTATTATGACATTATCATGTTAGTTTTGGAACTACTTTGAAGAAGTTTGTATAAATAGTATCCTATTCAATTGTTCCTTTCTTATTATTTTCTATATTTTTTATATAACCAATACATTTTTGTTCATTTTTCATAGATTTTATGATGGGAATGAACAATGCCTTGTGCATGTTTTCCTAATCCTTGTCTTGTAAAACCCATTTTTGGTAAATATTTAAGCTCATAATCATATTGGTTGAGATATATTGATGGTGGTAAATTTATATATAGAGAAAATATTGATGATTCATTTAGTTTGTATTCTTGAGAATAAGGCTACATATGAAAAATATAATGATCTTTGAGTTGATTTAAAGTATAATAATTGAATGGTCATTTATCCATAGGACATGTGTGTGTGTGTGTGTGTGTGTGTGTGTGTGTCTTTGATGAATGAATTTAGGGTATAAGGTGTTGCATTAATATCATGAATCCATATTATCCCTAATATAATGTAATAATTTAGGTCATTAGGCATGACCTAACAAACTATAGCTGTCATTTGAGGGTTCAGGGTAATAATTAGTGTATTTTGTCCTAATAATTTTCATAGGATATTATCAAATCCCTAGATATTATTATTTGAGTAACTAAGATATTTTTCCTAAATACTAAGGAGGTTAAAGAAGGAGATATTACAAATGTTTAATCTAGATCCATTGTCCACCAAAATTCTCTTAATTGCCTTGTTTTGAACTCATACTTGAATATTCAATGGTAGACATTGATCTATAATATGCTTGGGAATTAAGTCTTATTTTTCATAATAGATACTTTTCTCCATCCATCATAGTTTATCTAAAATAAAAGAGACATAGGTTGGGTTTGTATCCTTTGGTAAATTTGTATCATTCAATGTTACATAAAGAATATCTTTGTATGGCATTATTTGAAGTAATTCTAAGAAATAAATTTGGCATAGGCATTTTTTAGTTGATCGATGATATCATACCCTTTGAATTTATTAGCTTGATTTGTGGGCACTGGTAATGCTTTAGGATGGAATTGGTAAGGTCATTTATGTGTACTACTAAATGGGTCACCCTATCCCTTTGTGTTGTGACAACATGGACTGTTAGATCTAATATGAGCCAAGGGCAAATATTAGAAGTGTGATGGTAACTATCAACATTTTAGAAATTAGGGGGAGGAACAAGATGAGTCACGCATGTGATTTTACATCTATTTGTAATAAGATGAAACTTAGATTAAATGTTTCAACAATAGGATTGAGATTGTTTATTATTAATTTTAGCCTTATTACTATTCTTAGATTTGATCCTTTTAGTCCATTTTCTTATATAATTTATGAAAATAAGATGCACTATCCATGTAGAAAAAATATGAAAATAGTACCTTCATTACTTGTGTTAACTAATAATGTTCACTCAATATGGCCATGATTAATGTGTAATATTAGGGAATAATCATAAATTACGTCTAAAATTAAAATGCTAAGGCTATAATCTAAAACCCAAAAATAAGGTAATCATAATGAATATCTGAATGTGAAAATATTGTTTTTATGTATGGAAATAAACAATTAGATCTAAAACCCAAGGATAAAAAACTTAAAACCTTTGAAAGGTGAATTCTTTTATGGAAATTAGAAATGAAGTTTTGAAACCCTAGGTCAAAAAAATTAAACTTTGCAAGGGTGAATTTCTAATGGAAACCTAAGGTTTGGCATGGTTTGATATATGTATGGGCTCACCAAAAAAATTTACCCTTATTTGGACTAATGAAATCAATATTAACCCTAATAGGATATAATCATGTGTATAATTTGGATATTAAGATATGGAATTAAAACATACATGTATTTGAATGTAAAATACAAAAACTGATTATAATGATTTGACAAGTGGCATATGCTAAATATATAAATTCAAACAGAGGGATGAGTACTTATATTTTTTGGGTAATTGTCTTACTTGATTGTATGTCAAAATTGGATATCAATTAAAATTAGACATGTGATTAATTCAGTTTAATAACAAAATATTTGTCTATGTAGTGTTAGTTTTGTTGACCTAGGTCAATATCATCGATGGATACTAAATTATCTTGGTTACTAATGACATGTGTATAAATGAGGTTATGTGATTTTATAGTCACCTTCTCATATAAGAGATTTGTATGCCATGTATGTGTGATCTTGAACCCTAATGATGCACATAGCTCTAGAAATCAATCTCCTTTGGCTCAAAACCCTAGGTGCTCTTGTGAGGGTTATAAACTTGAAAAAAAATAAGAAAATGTAATGGGATGAGCTAAACCCAATCATCTATATTTAATTATTGACAATTTCCTTGATACTTTGTGTAGGGAAATCAAGCCACACATAGTTTTCTCACCTTATGTGATTATGAAATTATGCTCCTTCACTATAGGTATGTAGGTAATGATTTAGATCTAATACTTGACAATGATTTATTTGAATTGGATTTAGTGTGCTTCAAACTTGGTATGTGACTACTTATAGTGATAAATTCAAAAATTTGAAAAATAGGGAAAATTTTATCAATGTAGAGTAATATACATATGTGTTCAAATAAGTACAGAGTCCCTTTTGAATGAGACCTTGATTTGTTCATATATGAGTTCAATTAGGTAATTTACCTTGTCATTGAATTGATAAAAAAATAGGTTGACCCTAAGGAAGGGATTGATTTTAAAAAGTAACTATTATTGGGATATGATTAGTTCTGACCATATTGGGTTAGCATTAATTATTGAAATTGATTGAAACTGACAAAACTAAGTTATGTACATGTGGACTAAACTAAGGGTTTAGAGATGTTTATGTAGGATATTTAGATTTGAAATAGATATTGAGGTTTTTGTAGGTGTGTAACAATAAAATGAAAGGTTAAAATCATAAGATAACATGAAAATGTGAAAAAATGGTATATTAGGACCTTTTATGCACTTAATTCATGCATGGTAAATGTGTATCATGTTTGTCATTGCTAAGTACTTTATACCAAATCTTACTATCTACAATCATGAACACTTATGTAAGTGTTTATATTATTAATTATTTATTTAGAGTATATGATATATTTTTTTAATATTTTAATTTATTCGATATCCTTTTTGTCTTATATTCAATTAAAAAACATTCATAATTGAGCTACCAAATGATCACATTGAATGTTGGGAAAACCTAATAAATATTATAGATGTAATAGATGAAATTAAATTAAAAATTAATTATTATTTATAATTATATAATATAAATATTTTAATGTTACAATATTTAATAACATTTTTTATTCACTTTTAAAATTATTAATATATTATGTTTAACCTAATTTACATTGTATAATCAATCAAAATACACTATACACTTAACTAGTTATTTGAGTTTTTTGTTTTATATCGAAAATCCAACTCCTGTTATGAACCTTGATTTGTAAGTTGTTTTTCACAATTTAATATTACACCATGCTTAAATATAATAAAATTATAATTATATTAAAAAATATTTTAATTTTATATAAATTCAATACCGATCTTAATATTTGATGTTACATGTATTTTATAGGTAATGAGGATGATAGATAATAAAAACAATATGATAATGATATTGATGAAATTGATTATGATCATGATCATGATAATAATGAATAGACATTATAAGTATTTAAATTGAGTTTTTATATCATAAAAAAATTATTATTAAAATGATGTCAGATTCATAGATATTGTTAATGATGAAAATAATTACACCAAAATTTGACATATCTATTATATTTGATAAGTGTTACTAATTTATAACCTTTAAATTATTTTTAATATTTTATTAATTTGTTGTTAGTTTTAATCCAATAATAATTATTGGCATTTATGGGGTATTTATCTGGCTAATTCTTGGGAAGATTTTGAGTTAGGTAGGGTGTGGAAAACATTAGATTGACCAAAGGTTCTCCTTCAAGGGGAAGAAAAAATATGATAGATGGTTTGGACAACTATCTAATCCCAAGGAAACTTTCCTAAGACACTCTAATTTGGGAATTTGTCCTTTAGGTGATGTGTTTGTATATTTCACCTATCAAATTATTCTCAAAATGGAAGGAGTTATTCTCAAAAATTCCCATAAAACTTTGTCTAGAACCCCAAAGGTGTTCCCAAAGATAATTTCTTCTTATGGATAGCTACTCAAAATTGTACCTTGACCTTTGATCAACTCCAAATGAGAGGATTAATTGGACCCTTTATGTGCATGCTTTTCTATAAGGATGAAGAAACTTGTGAACACCTCCTTTAAGATTGCCCCTTTGTTTTTCAAATATGGGGATTATTTCTTAATATATTTAGCATTCAGTGTGGATTTCTAAAATCTATTAAGGATTTAATTTATCATTGACAATGCAAACTCTCCTCTCCATGTTTGAATATGATTTTTAAATTGATTTACTCATTTATTCTTCAGAATTTATAGCTAGAGCGTAACAAAATATTTTTTTCAAACATTTCACATTTAGCTAGATAGTTTAGGGATAAGATTAAAAAATATTTGGTTGAGATTGCCTTGGCTTGGGGACTCATTGAAATCTCTATATCTAAGCTAGAATATTATTTGATTATAAATTTTTTTGGATCATGTTTAATGGGTTTGATAAGGCTAGTATGTTAAAAAAATATTCAAATACTTAGTGGAAGTACCCAAACACAAGAAAAAATAAATTTAACTTTGATGGCCATCGAAGGGTAATCCTTGTCTAGAAAGATGTGATAGTGTGTTTAGAGATCAAATAGGTTAACCTATTATGATATTTTATAAATATATTTATTTATTAACCAATAACATGGATAAGGAAAGAGATCTTATGAAAGGAATTCAAATCACTATTTCTCAAGGTTAGAAAAATCTAGTTGTGGAAGGTGGTTCCCAATTAGTCATTAATGTAATTGAAAATGGTGTATTCAAGGTGTGGAAGCTTCAATTCATCATTAATAATTTATCCATTTTAAAACCATTGTTTTATCAGTGTGTGATCCATCATTCCAATGTGAAGGAAATGTTGTGGTTGATTGGGAGGTGAATAAAGGATGCCCTCTTAGGTTGAGATAATGCTTAATCTTGTGTCTATCTCTATGTTTTTCACCTATCCTTTGGATTTCATAATGAGGTGACTATTATTTTTTGGTGTATCCTCTACATGCATCAGCTCACATAAGTGGATCTTTTCACCTTTCTATCTCTTCCTATTCTATATGTGGCTTCCATAATAAGTTATTTTAAGTTGCTTTATTCTTGACTATAGTTTTATAATTTTCATCTTGGGAGAAGATTTTGAAGGGTTATTATTGGTTTCCATGGAAAAAATAAAATAGTGTTAATATCAATGGTCCTTCTCACCCAAGAACTCATACAAAAAAATAAGCATCAAATTAAACTTGGATGATAGGGGATGTGGTAATTAACAACTTTTCTAGTTGCATTGATAAAGAAATCAAAAATCCTTTAATGCAAATCTATTTAAATAAGATGTGGTTGGCTATGTCTAAAATGGATGATGTATAAAGCATGGATATTTGTAAATTCTTCAAATAATTCATGTTAAACCCAAAATATTCAATTGGACATAGAAATGTCTTTTAGGTGTAGGTTATAAATGGGTCTAACTTCTTTTCCAATGTAGCTAGAACCTTCATGATTCGTGAAAAACATATGAAAATTGATACCCTAATGCACTTTATGGGATTGGTGGTAGGTGATCACAATAATATGATTCTTGGTGAATTTATTAATATTCATAAGGTTCAAGATTTTTTAGCTACTCATTCGTCCACCCAACTACCTAAGGACTACTTGGTTTCTTTGTCTTCTTGCAACTTGAAGGAGGAGGAAAACCTTGTTCTAAATTCTCAAATTAGTTATGATACTGATGTTGATATTGCTATTATAGGAGCTAAAGGGGTGTCTCTTAAGAAGATGATTGTGATTAACTAATGGAGGATGTTGGTGCATATTAACTAGTCTATTCATAATATAATTTTATAGTATTTTTTATGGAATTAGGAATGGCATGTGTAATTTTCCAAATCCTTTCCTTTACCATATAGTTTTATACTAATAAAATCTGGACTTTATGTAATTTTCTCTATATAAGTTAAGTATAATAGAACCCTATTTTGATATCTATTGGTGAGATGTTGATTTGGTTCTCACTTGATGTGGTTTCAAATCATTCTTTGATGTTGGAGTTTATCATAGGTCTTTTTTTGACTCTCTTTTCTCTCTAGATCCTTGTTAATAGGTTATTTTTCCACTAATTTTATTGATAGTTTTAAATCTATGGTTATTTTTCTCTTTTGACCCATTATGGATGTTTTTCCTAGGGGGCTTCTATTATATTTTTTATCTAAGTTGGTCCTATTTATATTAGAAAAAATAATTATTATTAACATTATAATCATATTACTCAATAAAACAATAAAGATTTGAAAACTAAAAAAAGTATGTAATTAAGAATAGAAATATTTAATACATTAAAAAACTAGTTTATTATTATGCAGTAAATTTTAAAAATATAACATGAAATGAAAACTCACTAACACTAATAATGATGCATGTATGTTGAGTCACACTTTCTAATGTACAAAATAAATAACCATTGAATTTTAAATTTTAAATTTTAAAAACAAGTCATGAACCACAAATTTTGACACACTTCTTTGCCTAGAAAACTCCCACAAAATCCATTTTAAAAAAAAAGGGATTGATGATCATGTATATGTAAAAAATTTAATGTAAACCTTCACCCATGTTGTGTCAATGAAATCTTCACCCAATATCTACCAACCTAATTGATGTTATAAATTTTTTAACATCATTGTGGCCGATGTAAAATGAATCGCACAAACTTGTGTGTTAAAATATGAAAAAAAAAAATTATATGTGAAAAATGCCTTGATTTTGATGCAAATCCTAATGCAAAGACATGAAAATATACTAGTGTTGGAATCACTTTTTTGAAATAAATTTGATCAAAAATAAATTTAAATAATGTTGGCCCAATAGCATAATAATGCGTTAGGAGTCCTAGCAAATGAAAAGAAATGCTAGGAAATGAGACTCATAGTAGCCACTCATTGCTTATAGACTAGTTATTTAATATTTGAAATCAACATTCATGACTATCTAGACTCCTTAACATCAACAAGTTTTTGTAACATGCCCTCAATAAAATATGGGATTCATTTGATTGTGTTTGCGGTACCAACCATACAATGAGGTTCCCATAATTAAAACAAGACAATTCGATGTAAGGGTTTTGGAAGTAGTAGTCTATATAATAATATTTTATCTCATAGTTAATATGGGAATGGGTGTGCATGTGCATACAAAGGCATACAAAATAGCTTCAAGTAGTGTAATAAGTCTAGCTACAAATTACACAGAACCAAGTTTGAGAGTGATAATGAATGAAATGTCTCCATATTTAAATAAATAATGTATGAAGTGTTGTTGTGTGCCTCTCATATATATGTTTTTTTAATCTATTATGTGTTTTCCTCCAAAAGGCAACCTACCCTTATTATTATTGAATTATATTTGATAGATTGAAAAAATAAATGGTTTTAATAAAAAGCAAACATTATTACATTTATAAGTATCTCTAGTTATTATTAACTTTAAAAAATATAAATTATAACAACTAGAAAAAAGATAAATTGTACCCTGAAAGAAAATTAAGATAAATTATATTGAGATAAAATATAAACATAATAGTTAACAAAAACACCCATCCTTAAGGTATACAACCATAGTCATCATTATTCATTTACTATTATGAAAATAAGCATAAAATTTTATTAGAGTCTAATTAAATATCTTAAGTTTAAAATTATGAAAATAATTTAAAAAAATTAATAGAGTTTAATTATAAATTTGAAGTCCAAAATAACATGTAAAAAATGATTAGCCAAATTTATAAATAATTGTGTGGTGAGTGAGGATAAAATAATTTATAGAGGTATCATACTTTTCATTTCAATTTAAATATATATTGAAGATAAATAAAAATTTTGTAATAAATTTTTATTATTATTGAAATTAACATTTTTTTGATTGATTAACAAGAGAAGGACCCTTACCCATTTACAATATAGAAATATGAAGAATTTCCACATTGAGGTGTAGGTAATAATTCAAATGAGTCTACAAAAAATCCATACGACTAAGAAAAAACCTCTTACTTATTCCAAAAACCCCACAAAACTACTTATGATAAGCTAACCCAAAAAAACTAATATAATTGAAATCAAAGTCGACACACTATTTAGCACAACTTACATGCTCTCCTTGAATAAAGATAATAACTAAAATAATTCTTAGAAGAATTAGATTAACCCTTAAAACTAGGATAGGTTAACCAAAATCCACCACCCCGTACAAAAAACATCCATAAAAAGTTGTCATCAAACTAAGAAATATCCACACTCAAAGGAATAAAATTGATGAGCAGGCTTGTAATGTCTAATATTTCCATTTCAACTACATCATTTATCTTGACCTTATTTGAGACATTATTTGCATCATCTCATATGCCTTCTTGTTTAAATCTCACACCTTCCAAGATTAGTTTCAAAATGCACCACCTCGATAATGTACATTCTACCTCTCGAGATGACCTTATCATAACAGGGTCTTTGAAATCCTCTAAAATCTCTAGGAACACAACCCAAATTTTATTATAAATTATTTTTATAGTTGAGTTAGTTAAGATAAATTACAAAATAAAGATAACCAAATGATTTTAAAGGTCTTAATTCACCTCTTTTACTATCTTATTACATGGGGATTAAACTAAAGTAGATACTTTTCCTAACATATCCTTCACATTTTTCAAATCTTGTTCAAAACTACAATTTTTTTCTAAAATCATATTTACCATCCCAATAATCTTTACCTTATACATGTTTTTTTATACTTTTCTAGATTGAAATCAAAATAAAATTTATAACCATTGGATCCATAACCATTACCTCAAGATTCGTATGAAATATTGAGCACAAATCCTCCATCTTCCACACCCTTTCAAAATCAACCATTAGGTCTAGCCCAAGAATGGACTAAATAATCTCCACTACCACCAAATAATAAGGATTAAAATTTTTAAATATATCTATATTATCAAAACGCCCCTAAATCATAACATTCCCCATTGTAATATCTAAGGACAAAAATAAGACATGTCAAGCATCTCACCTATGGATCCCACCATAACCAAATGTGTTGATATAAAGACTTGTCACTTTCCATGACATTCTCTATTTTTTTTTTAAACCTCACATCACATGGATATGGATGGATATTGAAGGGTCTTAAAAATTTAACATTGAATTAATTATTAATGATGATGTATCATCATTTATAAGTCCTTCAATCCCCAACCAATATTTCACATAATTTGATCTTCTAACTGAAATATTTATTGAAAATCTGACATACTTCATTACTTGAAACAAGCCATATAAATAGCTTTTAGAACTGCTAAAATCAAAGAGAGATAAATATCTTGTATAACCATTACAATCAAAGAGAGTTAATATAAAAATAAGCTAATATTAGCATATATGTGACTTAAAAAAATAAAAATATAAAAAATCTAAAAGTTAGTTTACCAAACTTATAACAATAAGATATTTATTATAATACCCTCTCTTAATGACTAAATGATATGTTTTAAATTATTACAATAATAATATTACTTTCATACATGAACTTAGCCAAAGTGTAGATTTGCTACCATTTCATCAATGTATCCAAATGTCCCTATTTTC
This sequence comes from Torreya grandis, assembly GCA_037957365.1. Taxonomy (NCBI): domain Eukaryota; kingdom Viridiplantae; phylum Streptophyta; class Pinopsida; order Cupressales; family Taxaceae; genus Torreya; species Torreya grandis. The sequence continues at coordinate 3,165,848 of JARHVA010000625.1, forward strand.
TCCAACCTATCTTATTGAAGTACAAGAGTAATGAGCCACTATAACAACCATGTAGATTTGGAAATGGTTTTGAGTATTGGTTTCATTAGATTTTGTTTTTCCATTGAAATGTTGTCATGTCTTGGATGTGGTATGATTTACCTATTTTTTAGAGTGATAAATTAAAACAAAAATCTATAATATATGTCAATACTAAAAAATATAGCACATCCCTTAAGGGATATTTCTACATTGAGTTGTTGAAAACCCAATGCCTACTACATTCCATTGTTGAATAATTTTGGGATATTTATTATTCACAAAACTCTTGTGATTTTTTTATATGCCCCTTATTATTTCACCAACCTTCATGGAACACTTCCATTTTGGTTTGAATTTTGTCTTTGAACTTATGCTTGGATTCAATACCTATGAAATAGTAGTAGGAGAAAAATTGACCTACTCTTCATTTTCTCATTCTATTTTCTAGACATTGTATATTTTCCTTCCAACAAGTAAATTAATTTATATTTCCTTACATATTTCATTTTGGTATGGTAACACTTAGGCCTTTTGTGTTGGTCTTCTTGATTTTATTGTGAAGAGTGAAAAATACTCTTTTCACCACTAGAAATTAACTCTTCTATTTTTTTTCATTTTAGAACCCTGTTTAAATTTAGTACCAAAACTTTCCAAAAACATCATCATCATGTAATAATACTTTAATATTAGTATATTGACCATTATCATAAAATAATGGTACTTTATCATCTACATCAACATCTTTAGTAACCATAATTATATATATAGATACATATAGTAATCTGTATGCATCTCTTTGCTCACAACAACAAAAAAACATGTATAATTTTCCCAATATATAAGAAGTGGATCCAAAAACATGAAAATTGCTTACATCAAGTCTTTTTACAGACCAATCTCCTTCTAGTATTACATTTTTCAAGACCTATGTGGTAGTTTTTTTAAGAATGCATGCAATAGTATTCATAGTTTCTTCCCAATACTAATGTTGTACATTTTGGCTATCCACCATGTGCCATCTCCATGACTATTTTTTTATACATTACCATGACTTAATTTTATAGTGTAGAATATTGCCTATGTATACATTATTTCTTTCAAAATTCCATGAATTTTTTAGAGACAAACTCATCCCCATTAACTGATCTAAGTTATTTTAAATGTTTTCCTCCTTGTTTCTCTATCATAGCTTCCCAATCAATAAAGTTAGAGAAACTTTATGGATTTGTATGTAAAAAACAAGCCCACCTTTTCATAGAAAAATCATCTATAATCAACAAGTAATAAAAAGATCCAAATATTGAATGTGTCTACATTAAACCATGAAAACCCACATTAACTGAATCTAATGCATTCTTATCTCTCTATTCCTTACCAATGTCAAATGAATGTGAAAATTATTTATCTATTTGACATCTTAAACATACATTATAACTCTTTTGAATAGAAAGCATTCCATTCACCATGTTAGTCTGACTTAATGTATACAAATGCTCATAACTGAGGTGACCATACCACATATGACATAGTTTACTAGTGGTTTCAAATGATGTAAGTGCCTTCTCTTTTATTATTGTGAGATCAATCATCTTATACAATCCATTTTTACCAATACTAAAAATAATGATTTTATATTCATGAAGATTAGTAACTATGAATATGTTTCCTTTAAACTCCACAAAAAATTTAGGATTCATAGATATTTCACTTACATAAATAATATTTTTGTTTATGTTAGGAACAAACTGAACATTCTAAAAAGTATAAGTAATAAAATATGAACATATCCATATCCTTTCACATAGTGAACCCAACCATCACCTAAGGAAATTAATTCAATGCATCTATCATCTTCTACAAAATTTACATACCATATTTTATGACACATGTAGTGTCTTGATATGCCTAAGTCAAAATACCACATTCTTGACTCCACTAACTAATTATTTTCCATCATAAATTCACACTCACCCGCTGAACTTTATTCATCTTCTTCATCCATATTTATAGATTGTGACTTCTTTCTATTATTTTCTAAATAATAATATCACTTACGAAAATATTTCTTCATATAAATAGGTTGTAACACTTCCATATAGATTTAGAAGTACTACATTGATATTAGAGGATTCTTCTAAATAAATGCTATCACTCTATTGTTTACCCTTTCTCTTTGACTATGCCATGAATTCACTTTCTATAGATGTTGATGTTGTAGAAATTGAGTGTTCTTGTCTTCTTTCCTTTTACATGAGAAGTGTTGACAAATTCTCAAAATATAGTGTTTTTATCTATATAATCATATGCAATGAATCTTAAAAGGAATAATATGATGTCAAATTCTACATGACAATAATAATTAAGTCTTGTTCATACATAAGCTTTTACACACTTTTAAATAGTCATAGATATTTTTCAACTGCAATAAGAATTCATAAATGGACCCACCTTCCTATATTTTAGTTGAAAATAATAAACTCTTTAAATATAACACCCTTCTAGCTTCAGAAGCCTGGTATTTTTTTATAATATGTTATCATAAATCTGATGCAATAGTCTCATTTCTAACTTATGGTATCAAGTTATTATCTACTAAAACTTTTAACAACATTAATGCTTCTTGATGATGTTTATTATAGTCATCAGGTTGAACATATGTTATATTCTCTTTAGCAAGTACAATTTGATGAATATTTTGATACTCACATATTATAAGTATCTTATGACTCTGTAAAATAAAAAAATGTCTATTAACATTATGGAATTTGATAGCAACAAGTGTTATAAACTAGCCATTTGACCTAATTTTTCACTAAAAAAATTAAATAGGAAAAACTATAAAGGCTTTTACAAAAATTCCATTTGAAAAAACACTTTACCCTAAAACTAGATAATGTTTTTAGTTTTTATCAAAATACTCCTTATATTTTATGAGAAATTTACTTAACTAGTTTCTATAAAATTTATTAAAAAACATGAAAATGATTAAATCTAAAATTTTATACACTCTTTTACAAAAAATCCTTTTGTATGAAGAGGACACCAAAATAGATAATGTGGTAAATTTTTAAGTGTTTTTTCCTTACGATTTTCTAGATACATAATTAACTATGGTTTTTCAAGCAAATTCCAAGGCAAAAATAAAACTTTTCTAGAGCTTATGTGAATAAATATTTTAATTTTCTTTTAAATATTATTCAACCCTACCCTAAACTTTAATAGAATTCAGAATCTTGGTATAAAATTTTGAGACTTTTATAACCAATGAGAAGCAATCTATGTGTGGCATTTAAGTTTCAATTATGGTGGTTCTATGAAAGGTGTTTGGACTAGTTTTAGTGTAGTAATGATTAGATTTGAGCTAAAACACAATACCAATAATAGGTGTCTCTATCTCTTCTACCTTAGCAAACCCCTATTTAGTGCATAAAACTAACTAGTAGATAAAAATGATTTGAAATTTAAACTAGAGAAGAACAACTACACTTATCTCACTCCACTCTCCTTCATACACCTTCCTCTTATAAAAAAAAATAGATTTATAATAGAATTTTAATTGCTTAGAACCTAAAATTAATTCATTGACTTAGATCATGTCATTCTATTTCTTAAAAAGAATAACTCTATAGTCAAAAAATTAAATATAACAATAAATAGAGGTATTGTGTTCTTCATGAATGTATTCTAGAATAATAAAAATCCTCACCAAATGCTCAAAACACCTTAGTAAAATGATTTATAACATAAAAACACCTCATAAAAATGTTTTATAATAGAAAAATAAAATTGTTTCAATATTCACACTTCACCATGTCCTCTACAAATGCTTCTCATGCAAGATCTTTATTGGATGCATTAATTCACCATGTTTCCTCCCTGACAAGATCTTCTCCATCACAACTTTGTTTCCAGGATCTAAAAACCATTAGCTATGATACCATAAAAGATTTACTAAAATTTCAACAAGTCATACTTCATTACATAAAATAAGCCATATAAATAGCTTGGAGAACCACTACCATAAGCTAAGATTAGTTTATACATGATGAAAAAAATAAAAAGATAATAAAAGTAACAATTAACTTATCAAAATTATGACAATAAACTATTTATTCTATTTCTAACATTGCCATTTGCAATCCTAGATATGCCAACATTAGCAAGAAAGTATGGTAGTTTATTAATATTCCTGAAGATGTGTCTAAAAGAGATATTTTCAAAGATAATTGCCAAGACTAATGCATTATTCAAGTGGCATTGAATATTCCAGTTTGAGATATATTTTTTGATCTTGGAATTGATAATGATTATTGAGCCTATTTCAACTTTCAACAATTTTAATTAATTATTTAGAGCCATCTTTGACCCTTCTAACAAATTCCAACATTCTACCATAATATTAGCAATTCATGAAACATTATTAACAAAACAAATTTCTATATCACCTTAATCATTTCTTAAAATATCTCCATCACCAAGTGTTACTAGGGTTATTTTTGATACCCTATCAAAAATGAGTTTAAAAAAGTCATTATTCATATCCTTTCATTCCATTGAATCTCTAGTTTTTCTCTTATTACTCTCAAAAAGAGTATCTTAAGGTATTCCATCAATTAAGCTATGTCTCTCCCATCCTAATATTTTCTATTTTGGTTATGGAAGTTTTTGCAAAAATATTTCCATAAAGTTAGATCCAAAAAGGTTAATAAAAGTATCCCAATTGTTAGATTTATTCCTAAAGAATTTATTTTTCTTTTCCTTCCAAAGATTTTATAAAATCAAGGTCAGATCCATAATCTAAATATTTTTCACCTCCTATCCTTTTCACTTTTATAATAAATGAAAATTTTATGAAGGTCCTTCAAAAAATCCAGGTCACATTCATTCTTTTGAATAACCACATTCAAACCCTCTAAGAGAAGATACAATGTAAGAGAACATGGGTTTTATTTTCCTCTAAAAAGTGACATAAGGTACAAATTAAAGGACTTGAAAAAAATTATCCTCTATAATCTATCCCAAGTGAGGATATTCTTCTTTATTACCATCTAGAATATTCTCTTTGAGGAGATAGATTAGTGTCTAAACTCTTTTCCAATACTTTAAATTTGATTCCTCCTTTAGTAAGGATTCAATTAAATTAACATTTTAATTTTTATAGTTTCATGTATTTACAATTTTAGAGTTCATTATATGTGAAAATACTTATTAAAATTCCATAAACATATTTTAAATTTTCTAGGATCTCACATTTTATTATAATATTACTTTTATGCCCTTATGTTTAAAATTAAAGGCAATAATTTATGAAAATATAAAATGAGAGGATGTATTTCCAAAAGGAAGTAAATTATTAATTAAAATTTTAAAAAAACATTTGTTTGTAATATAAAATGGACTTATTCCTTGAGAAATGATAAAATTAAAAATGTGAAGATAATTTGAAGCATTAGTTGAAGATCAATTTAAGAAGCGGATAATCTGGCACATGCCACTCTAAGGATTAAACATGTGTGAGTTAGGTTTTCATCTCTATTTTTGTAATACAAGTTTGTGCATGTGGAAAACCTCCTTCCACCATATTTTTTTTAGATATATTTTTAAATCTATTTGTATAGATGGATTCTTCTATTTTGTCTTTTTCTCTTGGAATTTACCAACTCTTTTTGAGAACTTCCATTGTAAATTCTAATCCTTAGATTTTGTTTATTTATTTTAGATTTGATTTATTTTCTATATTTTATTAACTATGAATATTGAAATATTTAATAAAAAATTATGGATATTACCACATTTCACATTGTGAAAGGCAATGTCAGCAAGTGGGAATGAGAGCAGGAATAATTTTGAACACAAGTTTGGGTAGAAAAATGTATGAAAGCAACAACATGAATATCAATACAAAGAAGATGTAGAGGATCCAAATTTATTAGGTACTGACAAGGGTATATATGATCATGATATAAAAACTAATAACAAAGGTGAAGAAGGATCGTGAATAAAATAAATTAATTTTAGTCAACAATGAGTCAGTTAAGTAGTCTCCACTTGGGGACCTAAAAAAGGATTAAGAGTACAAATTGAATAGGAGATCTTGGATAGATAGGGTAGCATAAGGGATTATGAGTGGAGGAATGGTGATTCAAAATTTCAAATTTTATTTTGGGTGGGGTGACCCTAGAGAGGACTAGGATGATGGTGACCCTGATGATCATGAAAGATATGAGGAATGCCAAATAGTTTGGATGGATCGAAGGTGGACAAGAGTGACAAAAGTTTAGGTGATTATAACCAATTGAAGGGCCCATGAGTGTTAGGGGATAGGTACAAGTGAGATAATAGATCCTAGGTTGATAGTTTAGTAGGAAATTCTCGTCATAATCCCTTGTTTCATGAGTCTTTAGATATCAATCCTTCTTTTGAAGATGAGGGAATAGTTCTTAACATTCTGAATAAGATTTTGGATCAAGCCAATTTTAATATGGAAAATAAATTGATTGGTAAATTTATGAGAATCAAACCTAAAATTGGCATATTTAGAGAGTGGGATAAGAGAAAATGGAGAACCAATGGTCAACTTGAAATTTTATCCATGGACAATGGATTTTTCCTTATTACCATTACAAACTAAGAAGATTGTTCCAATATCATAGTGGTAGGACCCTAGTTTATGGGAAAGGCCAATTTGCTTCTCAAGAAGTGGAAACTAATATTTGATCCACTTAAGTAATCCTTTAAAGGGGCTTGAATGATGTGTGTGTGTGTGTGTGTGTGTGTGTGTGTGTGTGTGTGTGTGTGTGTGTGTGTGTGTGTGTGTGTGTGTGTGTGTGTGTGTGTGTGTGTGTGTGTGTGTGTGTGTGTGTGTGTGTGTGTGTGTGTGTGTGTATGTGTGTGTGTGTATAGCTAGGGGATATAGTTGGGGCCTGACCCTTATCTATATATTTCCACAGGCCATGGTGATATAGAGTGATTGAGATCCAATTGGAGGGGAATGTATAGCCACCCCCCTTGTGAGTCAATTGTTTGGTCTCTCCATGGAATTTTTGGAAGATGAAATGATAATAAGTATAGCTAGAGATATAAGGCATATCATATCCATTGACATAGTAGCTAAGTCTATTAAAAGATTGATTTTTTGATATATTTTTCATAAATGTCCCTTATGATAAAATTGTCCCAAAATCTATAAAGTTTAATTTTAAGTATGTAAAATGGTCTAAGGATATCTAATACAAGAGAACAATGGATATTTGTTCTAAGTGTAACATGTTGGGTCATGATATCAAAAATTACTTAGAAGTAAAGAAAAATAAAAAGGTTTTAATAAGAAAATAGGAAGGAGTAGAACATCATAAAATCAATAAATATACCAAAGATACAGATAAGAATAATGAGGATCTAAATATGACTAATTCAGAAGCTAGCAAAAAATATTGATCAAGAAATTAAAATAGTGAGGGTAGTCAAGAGTCAAGGGAAGAATCAGGGGAAGAAGTCAATGCAGGTCAAAATGATAGAGAGGCCAACATTCTTTCACTAGCCCATTCAAACAAAGAGAATAATACAAAATAAAATATGACTCTATACAGGCCTGAGTGGTAAGCCCATAGGTAAAGGCAAGAAAATAAAGACCCAACATGTAATAAGTGTGTTAAGAAGGGAGAAAGGACCATAGGAGATGTAAATAATGGTAAGGAGAAGCTATCTCAAAAAAGGGAAAATTTTAAAATGAGGAAAGGGTCACATGAACATCATTAAGTATGCAAGTAAAATCTCCTAGTGTAGAATAAAACTTCAATTTTAGAGACACTAGAAGTTCTAAGAAGAGATTCGATGTAAGGAAGAATAACAAAGTGGGTAGACCCAATCTAAGATAATTTTGAATTTAAATAAACTATTAATAATTTTCAAATGGAACCCATAGAATATTAGAGGTTATTAGGGTCCCTTCAAGGTTCAAAAAAATGGTTGTTGTCTTTACGCAGAGAAGGAAAAGAGCCTCAATAAATACATAAAGGCTAAGGAGTTCAAGCACAACCTAGTTGGTGGATCGAGAGAGAGGAAAATAAAAAAGAGGAAAAAGAAGAGTAGTCTAGTTTATCTTCTAGTTTTTAGCTAATGAATGGAGGTATTTTATTGACGTTTCACTGACAATGTTTTCTATTTTAGTTGGACTACCATTGAGTAGTTCAGTTTAAAGATTTTTTTTTGTTGCTTCCATGATGTATTTTAAAATGATTTTTATAGGTTTTGGGTCCTTTTAAAAACCCTTTATTTACCCTTATCAAAATAAAATAATATAAAATAATGATTATTTTAAACTATTATCTAAAAATAATGTGTGAATGAATTGATTTTATTATTGTATCAAATTCCTTACCCTTTTTTATATTTGTATGGGGTTTAGTTGGAGTATTTTTATGAATTTTATTCCTTTGGAGGAGTATAATATAATATTGTCTTGGTGCATCACCCCTTTTATTTTTCAGCATTTATTTATCTTACCTTTTTTTTCCTTAAGAAGTTTTGGGAAGCATTAGGATGGTTGAGCTAGTTTGAGTCGAAGGTTATTATGGATTACTTTATTAATATATCCAATTATTTACAATAAGATGCTATAATTTTAAGTACATAATTTAAATTATTATAGAGGTTAATTCTAATCTTAAACACATATCATAATCCATCCTTACATATATTGTTTATGTATCATATCTTCTTCTCTATCACACATACCTTGTCATCATCATAGCCAACTTTATAACTATAATTAAATAATTTATAATTAGATAAAAAAGTTAATTAATGATTCTAATATACATATATTATAATTAATATCTTTAAAATGTTTTCATTACTTTTTTTAAATATTAATTAATAAAAAAAATATACTAGACAAAAATATAACAAAAAAAAGATAAATTATATTAAATTAAAAATAAAATTAAATGATTGTAATAAATTTAAAAAAATACACTCTCAAAATATACATATGTAATTACCATTACTTTATTTTAATAATTTTAAAGTTAACAATAAAATTATACTAAAACTTATATAATTCATTGAAAATTTAAAACTCAAACTAACACATCAAATTATTAATGTTGTGATGAAATTTATAACATTAATTATAAATTTAATTTTAACATTAATTTATAAAATCCCATATTAGGATGCCATATCAACATGTGTGTGTAAACTCAAACTCTTAAAAGTTTCATATGATTAATGTTTATATATTCTTTCCATTTAAGAAGCTTTCACCTATGGAGATATGTTTGAAATTTGAAAATCATAAAAAATTAGAAGTGAAATCTTGAACCAATAAATCATAGGAAATTAGGCCTTCCCATTTAAATATGGATATGATAACACAAATTATACATTATGTAAATTTTTTCCTATTTCATTCCAATAAACCATAATGAAGAGGTTTTCTCTCCACATATCCTTGTTACAGTATGTTTTTAAAATATTCATGTCCCTTTTCATAATTTGTCCCTAGCCACAAATTACACTTAAATTGATGTTCAATGAATAATGTTTACAAATATGAAAAGTGAAATGTATCAGTGTTAATCGATATACAAAGGCATTATGATTAATGGATTTTTTAAAATTTATTTATTTATTTTTTATTGATAAGTGAAATTTAAAATTATAATTAGGGTGTTGTAATGTACATGAGATGTTGATGCAATAAAGGATATGGGTTTAATAAAAGATAACTCTATCATTGCAATATTCAATTCATACATAATATAAATTTGAAAATGAAAATATCTTTCATTTATTTTTTGAAGAAATGCATAAATTACACTCTCTCTCACTAATCCTTTAACTAAAACACAAAATGATGACACACAATAAACCCTTCATGCACTAAACACTACTTTTTACTTATCCTACCCAAGCACCCACACTCTCTTGTCAAGTCTCTTTTAAATGTAGCCTCCTTACTATGAATCCTTCCTCACTCTTTTTATCCCCCTTTGAATTAATTCCTTGAATCTCATTCATGTTAAAAAACACTCAAAATAAAAAATCAAAATTTATTTATGAAGTTACCCAAATGTTTCAATTGCCTCAATCAAAATTGGCACTTAATATAGAACAATAATTTACTAACCAATAGTTGTGTCATGATAAATATATTTATCTATCTCCATAAATATGTTTATTCTATTTGAATTTAATTAAGAAATTTAAATAGAAATAAACTATATATAATAATATAAAATGAAATACAATGCAATGCCAAAAGATTTGAATTAGCTATAGCATTAATTGATAGTATAAAGTGTGTACTAGCTTATTCTAGTTGTTTTTTGAATAGGCAGGTTGTTTCCAAAGTAAAAACTAGATAATATAATCATGTGATTGCATCACTATTAGAGACAAGATCAAAATATACATGGATATGTTTACATTAGGTAGATAGGGTCATAGTGCATTGTTGTGCTCTAAAATCACTTTGTCTATGTTGATTATGCACTAGATCTAAAAATCTTGGTTGGTTCATATCTCTCTGAGTATTGTTTGATTCTATGTGAGGCCTATTTAGATGCATCAATCACCTACTAAAGTAAAACCCTAATTCCTACACATATAAAAAATGGACACTAAATGAAAAAGGGGTTTCTGGTAATTGGAATATCTGATTTGGCCTCATAAACCCCTATGTAATCAAACACTACCTACATAGTCCAAGTGAAATTCATGCCAATGTAGTTCTCCCTCATAATTATGTGTGTAATCATGGGTGAAAAATTGTATAATATATCACATATGAATACCCTTGGTACAAAAAAATGTAAATGATGTGCTCAGCCTTATAATCTATAAATAAATCATTTATTCAACATGTATATAACTTTTTCATAAATTTTGAACATTGAGAGTAAGTTTTCCTTTGTAAGACATGTTTATATAAACCTTTGTATTTGAATTTAGGGAGTCCTTGGCATGTGAAGGGTCAAACTCAAAATAAAAAAATAACAATAAAAGGATCATTACATACATAGAAACTTGCAATACTTCCACAAGTTATGTTGGGACAAGCATGCATTACAAAATAGGGATGTAGTGCACACCTGTCCAGGTGGTGTGAACTTGTCAAAAAGACACAAAATGAACATATAAAGATAGATAGAAATTAAGGATCTAAAATACATGATATGGGAATATAAAATAGTGACATATACATACTTTTAAAAGATAATAAGAGAAAAAAGAATAAGACTTGGGACATTGTGTGTCAATGAGTTATTCATTCATCCACAATGATACAGATAGATAAAGTTATGTAAAAGTGTATATTTTTAAGAAGATTATACCAAATTTTGATGTCTACATTTCCCCCTCCACCCCCCTTATTATATTAAAGTAATGAAGTTAAGCTACTAGAGAAAAGGAGAAATAAACATGAGTGTGAAAACACACTTTATCTTCATAGGTGGTACTAGATGCCTTGGGTGACTAGCTGAACCAAGTGGAGATATGGTGATTAAAAAAAAAATCTCCTATCTAAGGAAACAAGCAACTTCTAAAGTGGTGAGTGTTGAGAGAATTTTGCATTATAAAATAAGGATATAGTGTGCTCATATCCAGGTGGTGCAGACTTGTCAAAAAGATACAAAATAAACATAGAAAGACATAGATATAAATTAAAGATCAAAAAGACATGATATGAGAAGAAAAAATAGTGACATATACATACTTTTATAAGATAATAAGAGAAAAAAGAACAAGACTTAGGACATGATGTGTCAATGAGTTATTCATTCATCCATAATGATCCAAATAGACAAAGCTATGTAAAATTATATAGTTTGAATAATATATTACCAAATTTGGGTGTCTAAATCCCCCCTATTATAGTAAATTAATGAATTGAATCTAGTAGAGTAAAGGATAAATAAACATGAGTGTAAAAATACATTGTGTCTTCATAGGTGGTGTCAGATGCCTCGGGTGACTAGCTAATCCAAGTGGAGATAAGGTGCTTTCAAAAAAACTCCTAGCCAAGGAAATAAGCAAATTCTAAAATGGTGAGAGGTTGATTTGGTAGGTTATTTGTTATCACTAAACCATAACTGTACCAGCTCAATATGGTGATGCAAAAAGTGATCAAGTGATGTAGGTACATCTATATACAAGTCCAATTTTGTCAAATCTTGTCTAATTTTGTTTGTGAGTAGTATTATAAGATATTTTAGGGTCCATTAGGATGTGTTTAAATTAATATGATTCCAAATCTTGGTCATTTGAGCTTGTAATTAATTTATTGCCAAAAAATAATAAATTCAAAAATTTTAATCTGTTATTAATATTTGGAAGGTTTTGGAATTTTATGAAGGCCTTAGTCCCATTTTAAGTGGTATTTATGTTATAAATATATGTTATAAATTTTTCTCAACCTTTGAATCACTTTAAACATGTCTTTATCTCAATCAAGGTATGGTAAATGTAGGTAGATGACTACTAGGCATGTTTAGATAAGTCATAAGTTGGTTGAGACATATTTTTTATATGTAGAAATAAGAGAATAAGATTAGGAATCAATTAAAAATATTATAAATCTATAACCATCTAAAAATATAAAAAATTAAGTAACAAAGACAAGATAAGAATAATAAAAGTTTGGAGAAACAGGGCTATAGAAGAGGACTATGTACAAGATTACATTCAAATCAATGGAAAGTATGTCTGATTGAGTATTTTACTAAAAATTTAAATCATTATTGATATTTAGGATGATATATTTTTTATTTTATAATAATATTCATTGTTTTAGGAAAATATTTTGTTTGTTGTAAACTTGAAAAAGATACACATGTTGCTACATTCAAGAAAGACTATCATAATAATAAAGGAAAAATTGTTTTCACCTATCTTTTAGATTTTTCAATTGATAATAAGGTTAAAAGACTAGGATAATGGTGATTAAGATCATATCCAATTAAAAAAATTCAAAAACTATCTCAAAACTCAAATTATCTTATTTTGATTGTTATCAACATGCTATAGTAATCTAGGGTTTCTATGGTACCAAAACCCTCATAACATGCAAATAAACCCTTAAAATGACCTAAAATTTTGATTATATATGTATGGATATATTTATTATGTTTTTAAACTAGTTTCTTTTTTTTTGAATATATTGGCAAAATATAGTCAGCAGGTCTGTAGATGAGGGTTTTAGAAGGGTTTAGGAAGACTAAAAAGTGCATAACTTTGAAATGAATGATTAAAACAAGATGAAACTTTGTAAAATTATTTAATAGGATTTTTATGACCTATAAAATTTTATTTCAATGTTTTTAGTAACCTTTTTATTAATTTATTGGCAAAACATATACTTCTAGTCCTAAAACAAGGTCTAAAAACCCTTATTCGCAACACTAAAATCACCAATATAAGAAAACATCTCAGCAAAATGATATGAAACTTTGTATAAATGTGTGTTATAATTAATTTAAATTTTTTAAAAAAAATTTAAAATTTTTAAACCTTTAATATAATTTATTCAAGAAACTCAGTTTATTAACCTAGTTTCTAGGCCAAGAAACCCTATTTTGTCATTTGTTTATACTTTCAAGATTGGTTAAAACTCAAAATGGATATATTGAGCTGATAAAAAATTATATGAATGTTATAAGTTATTTTAAGTTATAATAAATCATATTTTTATCTTAATTTGTCATAAATAAATCTAATAAGGTTTGTACACCTAATTTCTCTCTTTAACAAGTTGTAAAGTTGATCTTCCTTTACCCATATCCATCATTTTTTGTATCAAAGTTCAGAAGATACCTAATCATAATATATAGATAATAATTTGGTTTTTATAAATTAACCTTCATATAAGGTATCAAGTTGTGGAACAAAAGCTTGTAGTGGAAATTACAAGGATGGCACTCAAAGAAAGAGGTAGTGCAAGTCAGAGAGGACAACCAGTAATAACATCATTGATGAGAAGTTCATAGTTATGTTTGAAAGCAATTTAAACTAATAAAAAAAGAGGGATTGAAATAGATGATGTAAGATACAATGAAGAAGTAGTAGATAATAATTTGTTTAGGACCACTTGTAATTCAAAAGTTAAGTGATGTAAATTTGTTATTAATGACAGTAGCACTAATAATATAGTTTTTTATTACATGGTTGAGAAGCTAGAATTGGAAATATTGGTGCATATTATGCCATAAAAAGTGACTCGGATTCATAACATACATTATTTATTGGTTAAGGAATAATTCAAGGTTGAATTTCAAATTAGTAGTTACAAATATGAGGTCATTTGCTATATCATGTCTATAGATATTTATCAAGTTTTTCTAAATATACTTTGTCATTTTGATAGAAATATATGTATGATAAAAAGAATAATACCTATGCATTAGAAAAAAATGGTAGGAAGCACCCCTTAATCCCTTAAATAATTATAGTATAGAAGATGAAAATAGTATTAAGATGTAATTAATGAGTGAAAATAAGTTCTTGCAGCATGCCAAAGAAGAAAAGGTAGGTAATATGTTGATTGTTAAACCACAAGAGGAAAATCCACCATGTGAGTAGCTCAAGCATGTAAATGAATAAAAATAGGTGAGTAAATGAAATAAATTTGTCTTGGAGAACAACAAGGAAGGTTCTCATGTGAAGAGCCTAAAAATGAATTTGAAGACAACAAGAAAGAAGATAGAAATAACAAGATCATAAAGGAAGAAGTCCTCATGAAAGAGGAGATGGATGTGATAGGATTAAATAATAAAATATCTATGAAAAAAAAAATTAAATAATATGGAAACCTAAAAACCAATCACCAAGAAAGCATCCAAGAAGACATGCATAAAAGTGAAGAGAATAAAAAATATTAGTTACATGTTTCCATGATGGAAATAGAGGCTATAGAGGTGGTTATGTAATCAATTAAAAATAAAGAGATTATTATTGAGGATCAATCATGTAATAAAATTGAAAACATAAATACAGATAAGGTGAGGACAGCATGTAAAGAGAAGGTTGAGTTTGTAGCTAAATCATCTTTGAAAAATATAAACCATGTACATGTATCCATGGAGGAGTTAGATAAAGTATTAGAATTATAAGTAAATGTACATGATGAAGAAGAGTAAAAACATTAGAATAATAATAAAGAGTGGATCAACATGAATATAATTTAAAATGGACATTTTAGAATCCATCATGTGAATGGAAAATAATAACACCATGCTAAAAGTAGAAGAGGGTTGAAGATGCCTCAAAGGCATGAGGCAATGATTTATTATATTAAAATGTTTTTTTCATGTGTAGGTATAAAAATGGAGAAAATTAGTGGAATTACAAGTAAATTTACATGATGAAGAAGATTAAAAACATAAGAAGAATAATAAAGAGTGGATCACCATGAATATAATTGAGAATGGACATTTTAGAATCCATCAATTGAATGGAAATCAGGAACACCATGCTAAAAGTAGAGAAGGGTTGGAGATGCCTAAAAGGCATGAAGCAATGATTTATTATCTTAAAATGTTTATTTAATGTGTAGATATAACAATGGAGAGGATATCCAAGTAGAATCACAAAAATGCAGTGTAGTTGAACATGTACATATATATGATAAGTAAAGTGAATAAAACATTCATTTTCAACAATTAGAGAAGGACCTTATGATTATTAGATCATGAAACTTTTAAATCCTTAGAGCCTTAAAGGAATGATCAAAAGATGAATTTGTGCAAGTTTAATAACCAAATCATCACCAAGACATCATGAAGAGCCAGACTAGACAGCTTACTTGTGTAATTTATAAATATTATTAGAAAACCTTGAAAGATAAAATATTATCATGCAATCAAGGTTATCCATGGTAGAAAAATGATCTGTAAATTTCATACCTACATGAGATTTTTATCCTAAGTTATGAAGCTTCAAAGTGGAACCTATAGAGAAAGATGTATGTGCGAGTGTCAAGTTTGAACTCTGTAAAGTAACCGTTTAGGTTTTAAAAAACCCTTAACGAGTTCAAAGTTGAGAAAGATCAAATATTCCATGTGAGCTCACATACTGACAAGTAAGATCTAATGGTTTGTGTTGGATTCAAATGAGTCAAAATGTCCTTGGGTTAAAGCCCTTAAAAAGATACAAGTTGGGCAAGATCTGATGGTGTAGATCAATTGAATAGAGATCTAATGGTGTGAGCTCAACTAATAGGAAAGTGGGTCTAGGTAAATAAATAATCAATGTTTCTTCATACATCTTGACTTGATGGTGTATGATTAATTAAAAATGTCAATGATATTGAGAGGCTACCACATATCGTAAGTGAATAAGGTAGCAAACTGACACCAGGTTCCTAAGATCAATGCATGATTGATAAGTGGCATGAGCATGTTCAAGCTGATATAAAATTAATGGACTATGTTCTCTCAAATAGATTAATCCTTTGGTGCAATAAAAGTCAAAAATTCAGTAAGGATCTATGAGGCCAAAGGAAAAAAAAAATTAATTTGGAGCATTTTGATTGGTCTAAACAATATTCAATGGGCAAGGTTGAAACAAAGAAGCCCTTTTTGATGGAAGCAAATAGGTCCTATAGGGTCATCATTTTACCATTAGAGCTCGATCAAATGCCAAAGAAAAGGCACAATGATGCATTCAAGTATAAAGAACATAAAGGGATGTCATTGGAGCTTAATATGGACCTTTAGCTCAATTTGTATAACTTGTAGAGTTCATTCTATGACTATGTTCGCCATTATTTAAATAAGGGTCCATGCATATATGAGATTTTGGTTCTTACAAAGATAAAATGGGTTTATTTGGACTTATTATAATCCAAAAAAAGGGCTATATAGTGTATAGGTTTGTATTAATATGGTAGATATAAGGAAAACTAATAATCTTAGATTGGTTTTCCATCTATAGGATAGACCTATGATCCAAACACAGAGATAGAGTAGATATGTGATTAATGCAAAGGTTCTCATCTATTGATGTAGCTCCATCCTTGATAAAGAAGGTACTAATCACCATTTATTTCATGGCACTATCAATTTTAAGATTTGAGGATATGATCCTCATGAACACATCAAGTAGACTTAAAGTCTCAAGGTGGTAAGTTGGTAGTTAGAAAAGAATTTAAGATCATTAATTTTGATCAAATAGAATTTATCATCATGCATAACAAACCCTTGTCTCTAGTGGGATCTCTCAGCCAATGAGAGGAGCTTGAGGACTATTGGAACAAAAGGAGGTTATCTTGTTGATAGACATTGATCCTGATTGGAATAAGACATGCATAAGGAAAAATACCAATGAGTTTCTACCACATGATGACTCTTTCTCCATTCTCCTATGCATTGTTCCCATCTCTCACTCTCTCTCTTTCTATTATATATAGAGGCTTTTGAGCCAAAAAATGTATCCTCTTAGTATTCCTCTACTCCCTCACTTGGGCATGACTAAACTCTACCAAGATGGAGCTTGTAACCTCTCAAGTTGCATACAAGACTATTTTTTAGATTTTATTGTTCTGGTATAGTGTGTACATGTCAATTGATTTACATATGTGGTAGAGATTTTCTTCGTTGTCGAGTCTTTATCTCACCTAGTTACTAGTTCATCTTGTTATGCAGGTCATGTTTAGTGTTTTTTATTTTTTTATTGAAGCCCACATGTGGATACTATGACTAGTTAGTGTCTTTAATTAGACCTCTCCATCATTCACCTCAGCTTGTGATCATTTGGTGAACCTCTTCATGAAACATCGATGTATGATAGATATTTGGAATCCTAGATTTATCCTTGTGCTTGTTTCATTAGTTCTTTTAAATTCAAATATAGCATATCAACCATAATTTAGGTGTATCACCATTGTTATCTTAGGTTTCCTCTCTCTCTCTCTCTCTCTCTCTCTCTCTCTCTCTCTCTCTCTCTCTCTCTCTCTCTCTCTCTCTCTCTCTCTCTCTCTCTCTCTCTCTCTCTCTTCCCCCCTTATCATTAGTAGGTTTTAGTAGTGTAAATGAGCTAAAGAGTGTATCATAGGAGCTATCCTTATTAAAAATCATAGAGATCTGACCCCATTATAGGATACCCATAACCTGGGGTTAGTCCAATGTTGAGTTAGGTTTATAAGTAGAACCTGAACACTTCTACTTTCAACTAGGGTGCAATCTAGATCTCTAACAGTTTTGGCATGCCTGGTGGGACTAAGGTCCAAAGTAATAGAAGGTTTTTTGGTGTTTTTTTCTACATATCAAATTTTAGAGGAATTCTACAAACATAAATGGTGACTCTAAGCTTCTATCAATTGGTTAAGCATCCTAACTAAGTGCTTAATCATCATAATCTAGTATGTACATTTAGTCATCTTTTAATAAATATGCTTATTCTCTACCTCAACACCACACTTATTAGGAAAATAATGTTTTTGTGTTCCCCCAAGTGGCCCTCAAATTGCCTATCAATCTTATCATGGCCTTTCTCCTCCTTCTGCCCCTACATATAACCAAGGTAAACCTCCTTTGCATTCAAATCAATCCTCTACTTCCCCTTGTCAAGACCAAGCTTACCCTATTACATCCTTGTCATGAGTCAAGAAATCATTAGAAAATTTTATTGAGTTTATAAATAATATTGGTGAGGGTTTGGAGTTTTCTCCAGTCATCCATATCCATGCTCTACAAAAAATGAGCAATGTTCTTCAGTTAGTGAAGAAAAGATGATTTTTTTGTGAAATTGAATGATGGTCATCTTGTAGGAATGATGATAGATCAATGATGAGAGGCATGGTTCAAAATTCATATAGTGTGTTAATATCTTGTGAATAACAATAGACTCATTTGGACCAATATTATGTGCCCTCTTCTCTCCAATAACCCCTAGTCAACCATGTCAAAGTCTATCCTTTTCAGAACATAGGGGGAAATATTAGACCAAGGAAGAACAATCATGAAGATCAATGAGGGGGTCAAACTTGGAAAAGAATTCCCTATTCATGCCATGGAAGGGATAAATATATTATTTCAAGAGTTTTGGAATGTATGGGCATCCATTGAAGAAACTGACTACCCACGTGTTGAGAAGCAAGAGATGAAAGGGTGGGTATTGTCCATTGAAGAAATGTTTGAGAAATGAGAGAAAGAATATGTCAATCTTGAGCCAATTATTTTTCCCTCTCATACTCCTATGCCCATTCTCACTCAAGAGTATGAATATATTCCATCTTGGATCCTCTCTTATGACCCTAACTATTTCATACCCTCTCTTGTGAAACCACCCTCTCCCACACCCATTCAAAAAAAGGATAAGGTGGCCAAGTCTTACACATTTCCCTCATGTAAATCAATCAAGGAGGGCACAAAGAAGAAAATGGAGGTGTTAATTGAGGTAGTCCAAGAACCAATCCTGGTAGAGTAAGGATTAATCATGTAATAAATGAATCAAGAAACCATAGCTCAACTCAATGATCCTAGTGTACAAGAGTTGTGATTCTCTCTCTCCTCAGTTTAAGAGCCACCTAAAAGAGTATTCAAAGTACCTAGCTACAAGGATACCCTCCTAAGCCATAAGCAAGGTGAACTTCTTCACCCTCCCACCATCTCCATTATAAAGGAAGAGCCTGTTATACAAAGAATAGAGGAGGAGATTACAGTCATAAGTAAACCCAAAGAGGAAAATGCAAGTGTCTATGATGAAGAAATCATAATGGATAATCCAATTCATCCAAAAGGGAAAATTTAAGTTTGGACTAGCATTCATGACATTTTTTTGACACAAATTAACTGGATCTTGATGATGTCAACCCTCAAGATGAAAATAGAGCAAATTTTGAATGGACCACTAAAGGTCCATTCTACATAGATCAAGAAGATGATCGTGACCAGGTGTCTAAGGTGGGTACACTTTAAGATGAGGTGCCAAATGAAGATAGCCTTGATATGTTGGAACTAAAGGAAAGCAAA
This sequence comes from Torreya grandis, assembly GCA_037957365.1. NCBI lineage: Eukaryota > Viridiplantae > Streptophyta > Pinopsida > Cupressales > Taxaceae > Torreya > Torreya grandis. The sequence goes on from JARHVA010000625.1 coordinate 3,185,842, forward strand.
TTAGATATTGGTAAAAATAGGTGTGATATTTTAGACCTTGAATGGTCAAATCAACCCTCATTTTTATTTGAATAACAAGATGAAATCTTGAGTGAGGTTAATGAAGGAGACATATCAAGTGCTCAAGTGATTCAATTTGATGAGCATACTAGTGAAGAGCCTAAAGAGTTATGGAAATGGTTCAATTCTATAACCAAAGAGTTTGAAGAGGCCAAGGGACATGTCCTTCTTCTAGAAAGCTATGAACATGTTACTCTAATCATGATCAATCATGATTTACATAAGGTGGAATAACATGGTCCTTTTGAACCACAAATTGAACCAAGTGAAGTTTCTCCCAAGAGCCCAAATGAAGTATTCATGCAAGACTTTCTTAAGAGTGATGAGCAACAACAAGTAAGTGATCCCATAGTCCAACATGAACCAAGTTTGGAAGAATTAGACTAGTATGTATACATTGGAGACATGTTTATTCCATTCCATCCATTGGGGAGCACATCAAAGGGATTAGCCATCAAGATACTTGGCCCACCAATTCTAATACCTCCAAAGCAAGGTATTTTTCATCTTGGTTTATTACAAGTGAATTATACTCATAGTTTTCTATTTGACCCAAGAGGGAGGTTATTTTAGATTATTTTACAATATTATATATATTAAAATAGGTTCATGATTTTCTCTAAGTGCATTTATGCACATTTGTTCAGTAGGTTATCGATTTTTTCTTTCCTCCAAGTGCCTGCATGCACTTGCCTTTATTTTTTATCCTTGTATTGTTTAAAGAGGTTAAATCAAGATTGGTATCTAGTTCCAAATCCAAGTCAATATTTTGGACCCAATTAGATACTCTATTCCCAATGGAATAGACAAGGCAACATGGTTTGGGTCCTCTTACATAGATAAGCATGCAACCCCTATGAGTCACCTAAGATGTTGGCCAATTTTGGCCCACATACAAAGCTTCTTTCCTAGATAGAAAAGGTAAGTTGAGTCCCTAATGGAGCAAAGATAATGTGACTTATGAATGGGTCTATAAAATAAAATGGAGGATCTAAGTAGGTTATCATATGTTTCAAACATGGCATAGGTTGTACAAATCTTAATAATCCATCGGAGCCTTGAAAGAATGATCAAAATATGAATTTATGAAAGTTTAATAACCATACCATCAATAGGATGTCATGAAGAGCTATAATGGACAAATTTCTTGTATAATTTATAAATATTCTCAAAAATCCTCATGAGCCAAAATATTACCATGTATCAAGGTCCTCCATGCTAGGAACATGTTTTGCAAATTTCATGTTTGTGCGAGCTTTCTATCCTAAGTTATAGAGACTCAAAGTGGAAATTATAGAGCAAGACATTCATGTGAGTGTCAATTTTAAACTTTATAAAGTAACTATTTGGGTTTAGAAAACCCTTAACAAGTTCAAATTTGAGAAAGATCAAATGGTTTGCATGAATTCGCATACTAACAAGCAAGATCCAATGGTTCATGCTGGAGTCAAATGAGTAAAAATTTCCCTAGGTTAAATCCCTTAAAAAGCTACAAGTTGGTAAATATTTGATGATGTGGATCAATCAAAGAGAGATCTAATGGTATGATCTTAATTGACAGGAAAGTGGGTCTAAGTAAATCAATTATTAGCACCACTTCATACATTTTGATCTGATGGTGCATGAGTAATTCTAAATGTCAAGGAGTTTGAGGGGAAACTAGATGGTGTAAATACATAAGGTAGAAAATTGACAACAAGATCCTAAGAAAAATGCATGATTGATAAGTGGCATGAGCACGCTCAAGCTAACAAAAAATTAATGGACCACATTCATTCATATAACTTGATCCTATAGTGTGATGGATCTATGAAGCTAATGGGAAAAATGTAGGTTGGATCATTTTGATTTGTCTAAAAAATATTCAATGGGTAAGTTCAAAATAAATAATCCATTTTTGATGAAATCAAATAGGTCCTATAGGTTCATCATTCTACCATTAGAACTTGATCAAATGCTAAAAGAAACACAATGATGTAGTTAAGTATAAAGAACATAAAGAGATGCCATTGGAGCTTAATATGGACCTCTGGTTTGACTTTTTATATCTTGTAAAGTTTAATTGACAACTATGTTATCCATTCTTTAAAGAATGGTCCATGAATATATGAGCTTTTGGTTCTTACAGAGATAGATTGGATCTATTTGGACCTATTATAATCTATAAAAAGGCTATATAGTCTATAGGTCTATATTAGTATGGAAGATATAAGAAAACCAATAATCTTAGATTGGTTATCCATCTGTAGGATGGACCTATGATCCAAACATATAGATATAGCATATATGTGATTAATGCAAAGGGTCTCATCTATCAACGTGGCTCCATCCTTGAAAAAGTAGGTACTAACTACCATTCATGGAATGGTACTATCAATTTTAGGATCTTAGGATTTGATCTTCATAAACAGGTCAAGTGGACCTAGTGTCTCAAGGTGGAAAGATGGTAATTAGAGAAGTAGTTAAGAGCATTGATTCTACTCAAATAGACTTTGTCATTATGTATAACAAACCCTTGTCTCTAGTGGGATCTCTCATCCAATGAGAGGATCATGAGGACTATTGGAACAAAAGGAGGTTAGCTTACTGATATACATTGATCCTAATTGGAAGAAGACATGCATAAGGAAAAGGACCAATGAGCTGCCATCACATAATGACTCTTTCTCCACTCTTCTATGCATTATTCCCATCTCTCTCTCTCTCTCTTTCAACTATATATAGAGGCTTTTAAGCCAAAAAAATGCATCCTCTTAATATCCCTCTACTCCCTCTCTTGGGCATGACTAAACTCTAGAAAGATGGAGCTTATAACCTCTTAATATGAATACAAGATTATTTTTTAGATTTCATTGTTCTAGTATAGTGTTTACATGTCAATTAATTCACATATGTGGTAGAGCTTTTCTCCCTTATCAAGCCTTGATCTCACCTAGTTACTAGTTCATCTTGTTATATAGGTCATGTTTAGTGTTTTGTATCTTTTAATTGAATCCCACATGTTGATACTATGATTGGTTAGTGTCTTGCATTAGACCTCTCCATCATTTGCCTTAGCTTGTGATCATTTATTGAACCTCTTCATGAAACATTGATGTATGACAAATATTTAGAATCCTAAATCTAGCCTTATGCTTGTTTCCTTAGTGTTTTTAGAATCAAGTAGAGTGGATCAACCATAATTTAGGTGAATCACCATTGTGAACTTAGGTTTTCCTTTCAATTTTTTTTCTTTCTCTCCTTTTTCCTTGGTCATTAGTAGGTTTTAGTAGTGGAAATGAGCTAAAGGATACATCATAGGAGCTAGCCTCATTAAAAATCCTAGAGGTTTGACCCCATTATAGGATACCCATAGCCTAGGGTTAGTCCCATGTAGAGATAGGTTTTGAATTAGAACATGAACACTTCTGCTTTCATCTAGGGTGAAATCTAGAACTTCAATAGTAACAAAGACAAGAAAATAAGAAGAAAAGTTTGGAGAAACAAGGTTGTAGAAAAGGACTGTGTACAAGATTACATTCAAATTAATGGAAAGTATGTTTGATTGACCATTTTAATGAAAATTTAAATCCTTATTCATATTTAATATGGTGTATTTATTATTTTAAAATCATATTTATTATTTTTGGAAAGTATTTTGTTTGTTGTAAACTTGAAAAGGATACACATGTTGCTACAGTCAAGAAAGACTATCATAACAACAAAGGAAAATTTGTTTTCACCTACCTTTTGGATTTTTTTAAGTGTTAATTGTAGACACCTAAATCTAGCCACCAATAACCTCTAATCAAGGTTTTGACCAATTTTCACCAAAATTCACAATTTGGCCTAAAAATACTAAAATTCATTAAATGAGTTGAAATTGATATATTCAAGTACCGATTTTGGCTAGAGTATCATTAAATGAGGTAATGCAATCTATGGGCTAACTAAATTTTATCAAATCATTTCAAGTCAAAATGCCAATTTTACACCTAGGTGTTCTGGATTGTTATTTCCTATCAAATATTTTTCACAAGACACATGCCTTTTTTATTTGTTTTTGGTAACATCCTAAATGGGATGATAGATCCAACACATCTAACATTACATCATAATTCCAATCCAATCAAATTTTGAACCAATAACAAGGCATTCTGATCAATTTGAGTAATTTGTGCAAAAGGTGCTTAATCATGCTTAGAGATAATTAATACAAATCAAGACCTAATTGAGAATTCCATGTAAACTTGTTGAATACTTATTTTTGGAAATGAATATTAAATATCTGCATCATCAGGTGACCTCATTTCTTGGGAAGACATCCCTAAGTCATAAATGCCACAAATATCAGGATTCATGCCTCTCATGCCTCATCAATACCCTCCATGCCTCTTAATTACTCCTCTATCCCAAATATTGATGAGCCTATTTATGAATTTTAATTACATAATTGGATTAATTCTTAGCCACACATCTCAATCTTTAGATGGATAGTTCAGGTTGATTTTAGTCATTTGTAAAAATCTATAAATAGAGAGGCCATGAACATCATTTATAAGTTATTTTGGTACAAAGTTTTTATGCACAAATATCTTCAAAAAGTTTTGATAATGCAAAATTATAATGCACAAATGATTCCAAAATCTATATCAATTAGTGTTACCATTCCAAATTGATTCCAAGCCAAGCCAAGCCAAAGCCATAAGGTGCCAAGGAGAAGAGGAGATAGCCAAACCTCCTTGGATGAAGACTTCATGAGCACAAGCCGAGTAAACCACTACAAAATCTTTTGGACCATCCAAGGAAGGTGAAGGATTCTTGTTTTTCTTTACTTTTTAGTTGTGTTTTTCATTTTTTTTTGTTATTAAGCTCACCCTAGTAATTAGGCATGAAGGTGTTAGTTTATTGTGTTGTTTCTCAATTTGCTTTGTTCATTTTATCACTAACACAATACTAATCTCCTCTTCTTAGTCAAATTCCTAGTTCACATAATGACACGCCTAGTGGGATCGGAATAGATTCACAAAATTGATCACAATGTTCCCTCAAGCAACTCACTAACTTTTGTTATGTAAAATCTTGGAGTGGGAGACTCAAAAGAGTGAAAAAATCAAGAAAAACACATTTTTTTGTAAGTGGCAGGTTTGACTAGATGCAATCACAGGAATGTCCTGCAACTGACAGTATTGTCATTCAGACTCATGGTATTGTGCTTATCCATTTTTATTTTTAGAATAACTTTGTATTTTTATGTAGGGGTTAACAATATCTCTACTTTAGAAGTCACATGATTGATTTTCAACTCATGGGGTTGATTAATCAAGTCATGGTATTGTCTAACTATTAACAGTTAAGTGACAATACTATAACTCACAAAGTGGTGAGATTGTCTTGCTACTAGTGGGATCATCAAACCAAGTCATGGTATTATGACCAAACCACATGTGGTTTACAATACCACAACTATTAAAGTTGTGGGATTGTCTTGCAAGTAATGGGATCATGATTCAAATTCAATATTGAGACTAAATAGTTATCGATTAGTTACAATACCATAACTCTTAAAGTTGCGGGATCATCTTGCAAGTAATGGGATTGCTCTATCAAGTGGTGGGATTGCACTATGCAAAAAATTTGAGAGTTCATTTTCCTAAGTTTATTGTTTCAAACTTAAAGTAGCTTCAAGGCTAAAGGACATGCTAACTTTTTTATTACAGGACTAGCTTTGGAAATTGCTAAAACATGTTTAGATCATATTTTGCATGCTTTAAAATAAACTAGGAAAATTATTTTGGTGCTTAGTATAACATTTAGGTGCTTAAATTTTTAGTATTAGTTTTCAAAGTTTACAATTTTAAGACTAAGGGGTCAAATGAACACCACCAAATCTTTCATTTGGGCTTAAATTTAACACACTTGTCATTTCTGACTTCAATATTTGCTTTATCTAATTGTGTTTAGCAAAGAGAGTGGCGTTACATGTATTCTCTTCCATTTTTCCCCTTTAGGGAACCCTTGAATTAAAAAGTGCCATTCCTATTAAAAATTGCCTAGTCCAAGGCATAAAAAGAGCGTCATCTAAAGCACTCCCCCAAAAACTCACAAAAGCATTGGGTGATCTTGAAAATGACCCTAAAGTCTTTTTATTTTATGTTTTCTTCATTTCATGCAAACTTGGATTGTGAGGGGGATGTCATTACCTCCCACAAGTTCTTTAGAGAAGATTTGAACTGAGGTTTTACCTCTCAGCACTGACTTCATTTTGGCTCCATATTGGAGTTGCACACGGGACATAGTAACACTTTAGATATTGCACTACACTGTGAGAATAATAGGATGTAGATGTTGCAAAAAGGAATAGATATTTTTGAAACAAGCCAAGTGATATGGACCCAAAATCCATGCTTTTATTTTGCATTGTTTGATGTGAAATTCATTATGCAATTGATTCCCCTAGAACATTCAAAAACTTATAGATCTTAAACAAATCCTCACTTGCCATGAAAGTATTGTTGGTGCAAGGTGCACCTTAAGGTCCATGTCGTAGTACTATCATTTGAGAGAGGGGGGATGTAAAAACCCTACTATATAATGCACATTTACATTTGGATGAACACTTCAAATCCTCTCAAAATGATGTATATTGATAGATTCCAAATAATACCAAACAACTTTCTTAGTTTAAGATCTGAAAGTGATTAATTAGTTGATTTAATCATAGATTAAAGTCTTGTTTGGAGTTAAAACTTGGTGTAAATAAATTATGAAAACTAAACACATGGTCCTCATTTTCCTTTGAACAAAGAGGTGTTATGCTGCCCACATGAATCATCAATTTACCTTGTTCAAAGTTCACAAAAAACTTGAAGTCATATCATCCACTTTGGTGTAGTTATGATACCTAATTGAGTCTAGACCTTTGCCATAGTTGTTTAAGTCCTTAATTTATAATTTAAATTCTAAATTTCACCTTCATAAGTTCATAGGGTTGATGTGTTAAGTGGGTTTGCCATTTACACTAAACTTGAGGGAACTTAGGTTCAATTTCCAAATTGGGTTGAAGGCCACTTAAGACTCATGATCATTATCACCACTTGATAGACTTAAGTCATTTTGTGCAAAACACTTTCCCTTTGAGTCTATGCACCACAAAATTTTGAGTCAAGAAAGGTATTTTTATGTTGTCAAATTTATAAGAAATTATCTTTCCCTTAGAGAGTTTTTGAAACAAGCATTTTGTTACATCTTTTGGGTAGTCTAGCATTGTTACCCTACCCAAAACATTTTTGATATTATTTCATAGGCCCTCTTGCATAGAGTTCAAATTTGTTCCTACATTATCAAACCAATCCGAGTATCCCTTTGTGAACCTTTGTCTCACACAGTTACATTGTTCACTTTTTGTCTAGCTTATTTTTCAAAAGAACCAAGTTTTATACCATTATTTGTAACAAAACAAACTATATCTAAAGTGCCTTTTGTTTCATACCTTATACCTATTTGATTGACTCCATGTCCAAATCAAATGCCTGGTATTTTTTACAAGTGTTTCAAATCCATTAGATTAAAACTTTCATCTATTTTAAATTCTAACTTTTGATGTCATTTGGCCAAGAGTCTTAGTACATGCCTTATTTGAGCCTAGCTTTTGATGCCACATTTGGTCAAAAGACAATAACTTTTACTTTTTCTAGATTAGACTGATTTGAAACACTTTGACCTTAGAGTTTGGCATTTCAATTTTTGGTTCATTTACTTGTTTATCTTTGTGCGAAACATGAAGCATTAGATACTTAATGTTATCTTGTTTCCTCACAAATATTTGTATAACCCTTTTTAATCCTTTTGATGAATCTGGACCAAGTTTGAACATCAACTTTTAGACATTGTCTTTTTAAATTTTGTATAACTCTTTGACCTTTTATCACAAAGTATTGATTATGGATCCCAACATGTATTCCTACACTCATGGTGGACTCATTTATAATTTGAGGATTAGTAATGTGGTTACATAGGAAGAAATGGTGAAAGACCCCTACACAAATAATATTATTTATGAAATAGATTATTATCCCTCTTATAATACTCAATTAGGGGCACAAAGCCAATATCCATTAGCTAACTATTTGGTTAATACACCACCTTATTCAGAACAAGACCAAGAACAAACCGCATAATACCTAGCTACAATACCTATAGCCGATGAACTGGTTCTACAATAGTCATACACTACTAATATGCCTTCCACATATGATCCATTTTTATTTGAGTGTTATTTATTGGAGAACAAAGATGAGATTTTGGTTAGATTCATAGAGGTAGGGGCCAATTTTCCATCATACATCCCCCTTGAGAATTTACCAAGCCTAGTAAGAATGCCCCACAACATAATTTATGATCAATAGGCTTCTTCTATAAATCCTTTGGCTCTAGTCCAAATAACATATCAGGACCCTAATATGCCTAACAAAGCTATAAACCTCATGGAAGATCACTTTAACCAAATACAGATGGCATACCAAACCTACCTGAATATAGCACACAATTTCAATCAAATGACCATGGTGAATAAACCTCTTATTGATTTAGTTCCTTCAATAGGAGTGTTGATAGAGTTAACTGGTCAAGATAATCAAAGTTTAGTTAGACCCATTCATGTAAAACACTTTTATAGACAACTTGCTACCTATGCCCATTATTGAATAAGTGTCTTCTACTTCTATGTAGAATAATGAGAAAAATATAGTGGATAGTGTGAAAGCAACATCTAATCCAAATCAAAGTGGGACTAATGCACAAACAACTAGTCAACAAAATGTGCCTTTAGCTAACACTACAAGTGGTTCTCCAAATTAGGGAGTAGGATTTTCTACATCCCAACCTCAACCAACTTCTTCATCAAGTGTTAAACTAACAAGAATAGGTAATTAACCAACAACTAGTATAAAGCCTCAACAACAGAATGTGATCAACCTTACTCCTTAATAAATGATGAGTAGTATTCCATAACATCAAGCACAATATAGGGTACCAATGCAATAGAGGCTGAATATATTTCCACCTCAACAAGGGGAAACTAATGTTCCACCTTGCCAAGTAGTGACAAACATACCTCTTCAATCACAGACTAGTGTACCAATCCAAAACCAAATGATGGCTAGCCAACAACATGTAAATATTGGTCAGTGATAGATGTAAAATCTTCAACATGCTTTCTCTTCCCAATAGGGATTCATGTAACAAGGAGGATCTCATGTTTCTCAAGTACCTACTAGACAACAATCGGTTTAAAATGTACCATAAGTTTAAAGATAGGGTCTTGGTCCACAAGTTCCCACTCAACAAAAAGGTTCAATTAGTCAGAAATACGTCCCTTTTCAACCACAATAGGCATAGTATAGTTATATCCCTTCATCCCAACCATAAAATCCTCCAATTTAAACCTTTAAATTCAACCCAAACTAAAATATCACATAACTAAATTTGCAATTTCAAGTACATCCTAATCCACATATGCATATTCCTGGTCCATTTCCCAACCAATCCACTATACCCCAATAGATCTCTCCATTATACCCTAGTCAAAGTGTCCCACTTGTGACCTCCCAACCATCTACCTAAATCAATGTTCTCCCTTAAATCAATGTTCCTTCTAGTTTTCTATCCCAATAATTGCAATAGATGATGGATGCAATTACTACTATTCAGGCTAGGAAATAGACTAAAAAGTTTAAGTTGGATGATGTGTATTCTTATCCATTCAATATGGACTACTTGTAGATACCATTTCCTCCAAGATACAAACCACTAAAATTTGACAAATACAAAAGGAAAGGTTACCCTAAGGCCCATTTAACCAAGTTCTATGTCGCATGTCAACTAGTGGCATATAGCGATATATACATTTTGTTGTTGTTTCCAAAGAGCTTGGCTGGACAAGCCTTAGAGTGGTTCTTAAATTTTCCTAAGAATTTAGTAATAGATTTTGATGATCTTTTTGATAAGTTTATGCAACACTTTTCCTAAAATATTGAATATGAGATTTCATTGGTTGAATTAACACAAGAAAAATAAAAAGTCGGTGAGAGTTTTGTAATTTATCTACAGCAAAGGAGAACTCTTGCAAGTTGATCCACCCATAGTATATTAGATAAATAATTAGCCACTGTGTTTACTAAAAATTTACATAGTGAGGTAGCTTATCATCTAGAACTATAATGTGCACATACTTTCGAGGAGATCATTGACAAAGGCTTGTTGATTGAGCGAGCCCTTATTAATAAAGGGATCATCAAGATTACATCAACTAATTAGAATCAAGGTATCAATTAGGGAAGTGGCCAAAACTAGAATCCAATCTAAGTGCAAGCATCAAAACTATCACAGGCTAATAACTAAGACCAAATCTATTCAACCACAATAGGAATGTTGTGGGTAATAGAGTAACTAAGTCACATCATGTCCAAATAGTGTAAACATCATTTACACCACCTTTTTAGCTTACTTCTACCCAATAACCTCTCTAACTAATGCCACAAGCATAACAACCAAAACCTGTACCACAAATGTAGTAAATTTTACCATTACAAACCCCCCTCCAAGGAGAACTATGCCTATGCATCATGTCTTTAGTGACCTAGGAGATCTATTGAGTCTATATTTCAAAAACTTGACACTACTAATCTGATTAGTTGGCCTATACCAAGAAATTATCTACAAGGTATTCCTTATCCTGATTGGTACCATGAAAATGAATTGTGTGAATATCATCAAGTTAATGGGTATAATCTATGAAGATGTGTACAAATCAATAATTTGATTGAGAATATGTTAGATAATGGTGAGATAACATTGGATAATGGTACTTCAACCTCCAATAAAACTCTTGGGATTTATCAAAACCTCTTTCCCCAACATAACATACAATAGCAGCATAATAATCAACAACAACATTGATCACTGCAACAATAAAATTAATAGTGTCAAAATCAAAGGCCAAACTAGCATAATCAACAACATAACCCACAATGTCAAAATAATGGATAAAACCAAGGCCAAAATGGTAACTACCAAAAAACCTAACATGTAGTTACACATGACTACAATAGGGTTGTAGGTCATATTGCAGGGGGTAGCATTAATACCATCTCCATTAATCCTATATCGAGTACTAATTAATCTAGACCATTTCTAAACAATACCACTTAACCAAATTACATGGATAATATTTCTTTAACCTAAGACTGCACACAAGAAAACTAACAAATTGGGACTTCCACTTTTGGACCTTATACTGATAACTCTCAATTGCCACATGACCACATACAAGTGCACTAGCAACTGAGACTTATCCTATATGGTCCCACACCATTCCCAACATTTGTTATCAATTATGTTCCAAGATCTAATCTTGATTTTTTAATCACAACTCAGAGGTCAAAGATTACTATCCTAGGTCCACAACCATCTACCATTTTGCCTATTATCCAATCAATCATTCAACTATAAAATAAACCATTCACCATTGACCAAGACAAGAAGTTTGATATTGTGGAACAATTGAAGAAGACACCAACATAAATTGATATTTTAGATTTGTTGTGAACATCAACAATCCACAAGAACATTTTGAATGAGTTTTTAACCCAATCCACTATTGCTAGTGACATATCCCCTGATAAATTTCAAGCTTTGGCTAGACACCTAGCTCCAACCCAAAAAGTCACATTCAACTAAAGTGATATGTCTTCCCTTGGCCTGCTCCATAATAATCCATTATATATAAAATTTTATATAAAGTGGCATAAATTGAAACATGTCCTTATAGACAATGGATCAAGCCTTAACATAGTGTGTCTAAAGCTCATCAAGCTTCTTGGGTACATAATGGCATATCTCTAGCTAGAAATGATAACTATCAAAACCTATGATAATTAGTAAATTTACTTGGCTTCATTATGTCTCATAGGGACATTAAAGTTGATCCTACCAAAGTCCATGTCATAACCAAGATGCTACCACCAACTAATTTGAAGTAACTATGTAGTTTTTAGGGCAAGATCTAGTCAATCTGACATTTCATCTCTCAATTAGTAGACAAGTGTCATGAATTTACACATATTCTAAAGAAGGGAGCTTTATTTCACTGAGATGATCATTACCAAATAGTTTTTCAACAACTCGAGGACTATCTAGCTAATCTACCTATGTTGTTACCTCCTATACCAGGAAAGCCATTCTTATTGTATCCATCAACTACTGACAATGCCTTGGGGGCACTTTTGGCTCAACATGATAACAATGGAAAAGAGCATGAAGTATACTACTTAAGCCATACCTTGGTCACATATGAACACAACTATGCACCTATTGAAAAATCTTGTCTAGCTATGGTCTTCACAGCTTAAAAATTATGCCATTACATGTTGAACAATAAGACCATGGTTATTTCAAAATTAGATCCACTCAAGTATCTACTATCTAAAATAGCTTTACAAGGTAAAATGGCCAAATGGATCATACTTCTTAGTGAGTTTGACATAAAGTATGTCAATCAAAAGATGAGCAAAATATAGGTCCTTATAGATCAACTTGTTGAAGCACCCCTTACAGACACAAAGCCACTCAAATTTTATTTTACTAATGAATCCATAATGACCATCATTTACACACCTCTAAAGGAGTAGAACTGGAAGTTTTATTTTGATGTTTCATTTACTAAACATGGATCAGGGGTAATCCTCTTATTTATTACACCATAGGGGGATCTAATCCCTAAATCATTCAAAATCAATTTTCTTTATACAAATAACATGGCCAAGTATAAATCATTTATCGCATGACTTATATAGGTAGTACACTAGAACATATCTCATCTCTAAGTTTATGGTGATTCTCAGTTAATCATCAATCAAATCACAGACCATTTCCAAACCAAAGATGACAAGTTAGTTCCCTATAAGGCTATGGTCGATACCCTAAAGCAAAGCAGCAAATTATAAATATCCAATGTGAGCATATACCAAGGGCTAGTAATAGAACTATAAATGCCATGGCTACTATTGGATTTATAATTCAATAAACAAACCAAGCTAGAGAGTATCAATTTTTCATTGAGAATTTATTCACACCAGCTCATGAATCTTCAACCATTGTAATTATTTATGATATTGTTAGTCCTAATTCTATCTAGTACTCAGACCTTTACAAATACCTTCATGACCAAGTTATACCACCTAACCTATCTCAAAAATAAACCAAAGCCTTTATCCATCACTCCACTCATTATACTCTACTTGGATCTACCCTTTACCACTACAATTTTGATGGAACCTTGCTTCATTGTTTAACTTTGGCAGAGTCTACACTAGCATTATGAAAATTTCATGGAGTATGTGGAGCTCATTCTAGTGGGGAAGTTCTATCCAAAAATCTCTTATTTACTAGTTATTATTGGCCCATTATGGAAGTATATGTAGTTGCCTATGTAAAGAAGTGTGACAAATGTCAATGGCATGCTAATCTGATTCATGCCCTAGCACAAACTCTAAAACTGATATTGATACCATGTCCATTTTCTACATGGGGACTCAACCTCATTGGGAAGATCAACCCCACTTCATCTAATAGCCATAAACATATCTTTACTACCACTGAGTATTTCACTAAGTGGGTTGAAGCTATACCCCTCACATGACTGAAAAGCAAATTTCTAAATTCATCTTCAACCATCTCATTTGCTGCTATGGTATCCCCTTTGACATTATATCTAATAATGGAGGATCATTTAAGAACAAGGATGTTGACAAGATATGTACTAAATATAATATCACACAACATTTTTTTATAGCATATTACCCTCAAGGTAATGACTAGGTTGAAACATCAAATAAAACCATTATCAATATTCTCAAAAATATTGTCAATGATGTCGGTCATGAGTGACACCTTCAAATTTTCCCAGCCTTTTGGAAATATCATACCAATCACTGTACTCCCATAATATCCATTCCATATTTACTTGTTTATGGTACAAAATCTATCCTTCCCATTGAGGTCGAGTTGCCTTCACTACGCATATCTTTCAAGCATGTCCTAGATGATCATGACTATTGAGTAGCTCACTAGTAGGAGCTAGACCTGCTTGATGAAAAATGCATATCTATGCTTAATAATCTTCAAGCATATCAAAATTGACTCAAAGGCTACTATAATCAGTGTGTCAAGTATAGAATATTTGAAATTGGTGATCTTATTCTTGAGGAAAACTAAAAGAATACCATGGCTAAGAAGAAGCATAAAGGTAAATTCAGACCAAATTAGATAGGACCTTTCATCATTACTATAGATTATGGATCAGGAACATACAGGCTCACCATACCAGATGGAGATGGAGATGAGCTTTTTGAGTTGATGAATATTATTCACCTTAAGTTCTATTATGCTTGAGTGCTAGGGTATATTATCGGTAAGGACCATTTCATGTTGTGCCATTTTTTACTTATTCTTCTTTATACAAATATCATGCTTATCATTCCTTTTAGCCCATTCCATCTACTTTACCATCCCATTCTATTGACCAATCATGTTCTAAATCCTATCTTATTTGACCTTGGTTTTGCCATTAGTTGTACCTTTTCAACACCAAGGAATATGATCAATTTCATTAATTGTTTCAAGTACTTCAAACATAAATCATATTTTGGAGTAGTATGACAAAAGTTTTGGCAGTTGCATCCTTCATTTTTTATTCATTTCTTATCATCGATCTTGCTACTAATTATAACTACCTTCGGGCAAATTAGTATCATTGATCTATGTCATTGTGTCTTAGTTATAGCCACATATGGGAAAACTAGGGGAATCATTTGTTTATTGATTCTTGACATACCAACTTGCCACTTCCTATGCCATACTATGCCTTTTTACCAATTGTTCCTATTTTGTTTGAATTGATTACTACACTAGTATAATGCCTCTACTATACGGGCAAAACTATAGTGACTTGAGGTCCTACTCTAGGACTATGTAGGTAGAGCTCGATACTTGTTGAGGTCATCTCAGTCACCCTTTCCACCATGTTCTCACCATTTTGTGAGCAACCTAAGTTTGAATGATCTCACTATTTTGTGAGCACTTTAAGTTTGAATGCCCTCATCATTTTGTGAGAAACCTAAGTTTGAATGCTCTCACTATTTTGTGAGCACCTTAAGTTTGCACACTTGCACCATTTTGCAAGTAACCTAAGTTTGAATGCTCTCACCATTTTTCAAGCTTAAACCATTTAGTGTCTCATCATTCTTGATCGAGTTGAGATACTCTAAAAAATTCCAAACACATTTGTACAATCATTAGAAAAAACCAAAAAACACTGACAAATTCTTTGCCTTAAGGATTCTAGGAACCCTTACTAAGTTGTAAGCAAAACCACTTGTCATTTAGTTTTCCTATCTTTTTTGGCCTTTTTCTCTCATGCACTTTCCATTTTGCAAGACCATTCCTATTCTTCTATCACATCCATTATGTTTATTTTCATCAATTATCACATTCTTCCCATTCCCTAGGAGAACTACATTTGGCCTGAAGTTTTTTATTGGATATTACATCCATGAAACTATGTAGGCAATTTCCACTCACCTAGCACATATGGAGACAGCTCAGCCCCCCCTTCCTTTTTTTTAATTCCCCCATTTTGTTCATTTGTTAAGTTATCACCTATTTTCTAGGGGTAATTTTCATATGGTTTCTATTGTGTTGTTTGTTTATTTGTCTTTGCTTATTTTGTTTGTTTTTCTACGTATTTGTTTGCTTTTAGCACTCTTGCCTTGATTGGGTTTATGTGTGTTCATTAGGTGATTCCTTGCCCATACTTATACTCAAATCTATCCATATTCATATGTTTACATTGTCATCATGGTTTCTATCATTGGTGCATTATTTTCTAATTGAGTATTGGATTTCAAGAGTCAGTCCTTATGCATATTTTGGCCAAGTTCTCATGATGTTATACCATGATACCTACTAACACATAATACAACAAACCTCAGCTTCAAGAAGTCTATTCAGTAATGGTGGCATCAACATCTCTTCGGCATTGACATCCTGATTCCATCCCAATCATATCCCAAATAGAGTAATTAACCATGAAAGAATTTCAATCTTTATTAGTTTGAATGAGAATATCCCTACTAGTAGGTTATTCCAATTCATCATTACCCTCTATGTTAAGTTACCATCATCAATCAACTAATCAATCATGTTTTCTATAATCAGGGTCTAGTGATTATAATCACCTATGGGAAAACCATTATACACCATCCCACCTACATTTCTCAATGCTTATAATTGCCTTTGGAAATATAATTGTGTTTTCACCGCTTTAATTTTTCTACCCATACAAGGTAATGTTATTATCTTGTTTGTCTATTCTAACTGGAGCAGCTCCATCTTCTCAATGATTATAACTACCTTTAGGCCAATCATTGTGGTATCATACCATGTTGCCACTATTAGGGTACAATAATTATAACCACCTTTGGGAAAACTAGCGTAAACCATCCCACTTGCATTCTCAGTGATTTTGATTAAATTTTCAAAATAATTATGTTTTCACCCCATCATCTTTCCTTTCTTTGGTCCCCTCATTTCACTTCTTTCTTTTTGAGGGACTACTTGTTGACCTTTTGTGCCAACCATTCCCTGGAGGAGGCATCACACAGTTATTTTATCATCATTGTAGTTGTGTGCATACAAGACATTTTCATTATTTGAGAAGATATTAATATTCTTATAGCTTGCATTGCCTTCCCAAATAAGGGCAAATTATAGACACCTAAATCTGGGACATCGATAACCTCCAATCAAGCTTTTGACCAATTTTCACTAAAATACATAATTTGGCCTAAAAACAATAAAATTCATTAAATGAGTTTAAATTTATATTAAAGTACCAATTTTGGCCAAAGTATCATTAAATGTGGCAAAGCAATTTATGGGCTAGTTAACTTTGATCAGATCATTCTGAGTCAAAATGCCAATTTTACACCTAGGTGCTCTAGATTGCTCTTTCCTATCAAATTTTTTACACAAGACACATGCATTTATTATTTATTTTTGGTAACATCCTAAATAGGATAATATATCCAACACATCTGACATCACATCCTAATTCTAATCCAATCAAATTTTGGACCAATAACAAGGCATTCTGATCAATTTAAGTAATTTGTGCACAAGGTGCTTAATCATGCTTAGAGCTAATTAATCCAAATCAAGACCTAATTAATAATTCCATGTAAACTTT
Source organism: Torreya grandis (assembly GCA_037957365.1). Classification (NCBI taxonomy): domain Eukaryota; kingdom Viridiplantae; phylum Streptophyta; class Pinopsida; order Cupressales; family Taxaceae; genus Torreya; species Torreya grandis. The sequence continues at coordinate 3,203,186 of JARHVA010000625.1, forward strand.
TTGAATACTTATTAGAATATTGAATATCTCCTTCATCAAGTGACCTCATTTCTTGGGAAGACATCTCTAGGCCATAAATGCCACAAATATCAGGATTCATGCCTCCCATACCTATTATAAGTGTGTGCTAATTAATTCCCCTAATACATAGGTGTGATCTGAAGTAATCATGACCCAACTAAAAAAATCTTTTGTTACCCCATCCACCTCTTATGTATTTAGTATTATCTTTAGAGGATGTCATTTATAGTTGAGTCTCAATATTTAAAAAAGATGTCATTTAGGGTCTTAAATCCAATCTAATCTCTCAATTGCTCCTCTATCCCAAATATTGATGAGAATATTAATGAATTTTAATTACATAATTGTATTAATTCTTAGCCACACATCTCAATCTTAAGATGGATGGTTCAGGTTGATTCTAGCCATTTACAAAAATTTATAAATAGAGAGGCCATGAACATCATTTCTAAGTTATTTTGGTGCAAAGTTATTATGCTCAAATATATTTAAAAATTATTTATAATGAAAATTTATAATTCAAAAATTATTCCAAAATATATTTTAATGAGTGTTACCATGCCAAATTGATTCTAAGCCAAAGCCACAAGGTGCCAAGGAGAAGAGGAGATAGCCAAGCCTCCTTTGATGAAGACTTCATTAGTACAAGCCAAGCAAGCCACTATAAAAGCATTTGGAGCATCCAAATAAGGTGAATTATTCTTGGTTTTCCTTAATTTTTAGTTATTGTTTTCATTTTTTTTTGTTATTAAGCTCACCCTAGTAACTAGGCATGAAGGTGTTGGTTTAGTGTATTGTTTGTCAATTTGCTTTGTTCATTTTATCACTAACACAATACTAATCTCCTCTTCTTAGTCAAATTAATAGTTCACATTAATAAAGTTAAAATAGTATTATAATGGTTGGGAATACCATATCCAAATTAAATTTTTCAAAAACCTATATTAATAATCAAATTATTTTATTTTGATTGCTCTTAGTCTGTTACAGTAATCTAGGGTTTCTATGGTACCAAAACCCTCATAACTTACAAAGGAATAATTAAAATTAAATTGAATTTTGAGTATAGATGTATGGATATATTTATTATTATTTTAAACTATTTTAAATTTTTTTATACGTCTATATAGTAATATATTAACAAAATATAGCTAGTAGGTTTGTCGATTAGGGTTTTAGAAAGGTTTAGGAAGACTAAAAAGTGCATAACTTTGAAATGAATGATTAAAATGAGAAAAAAAATTGTACGAATGTTTAATAGGATATCTATGACCTATAAAATTCTACGTAAATGTTTTTAGAACATTATTAGTGAGTTATTGTAAAAACTTAGATTTGTAGTCCTAGAACAAGGTCTAAAAACCCCTACAACACTAAAATCACCATTATAAGAAATTGACTCAGCCAAATGACTTGAAACTTTGTATAAATGTGTTTTAGGATGAGTTTTAAGTTTTTAAATTGTTTTCAAACCTTTTATATACATTTAGCATAATTTATTCAATAAACTCAATCTATTGACCTGGTTTCGAGCCCAAGAAACCTTGTTTTATCATTTGTTTGTATTTTTTTAGATTTGTTAAAAGTGGAAATAGATATATTGAGTTGAGAAAAAATTACATGAATGTGTTAAGTCATTTTAAAGAATAATAAATTATATTTTGAAATTAATTTTTCATAAATAATGCCAATAAGGTTTGTAGGCCTAATTTCTCTCTTAAGCAAGTTGTAAAGTTGATCTTCCTTTACCTATCTCCATCATCAAGTCTCACAAGTAAAGATTTTTATTTGAATAATGGATATTATTTCACATATGGTGAGAGCCATAAATTAATTAAAATTGATAACCATCAAGTGTCACTAGACTCAAATAGGAAATGAGTACATGGTTCATTAAAGTGAGAAAAGAGAGAACTGGTACATGGTTTGCTAAAGTGTAGCCAATGCATGGAGTGTCACTAAGCTCAAATTTGGACCACTTGAAAAAGATGATCATACCAATGTAGATATATATCTATTATAACTCTAAATTTTTAAAATTTTATTATTTGAAAATTTTTAGATCTTGTTATTTTAAAGATTTTTAAAAGAGAGAACATGAACCAGGTTTATGCCCCTAGGAACTTGTATTGTGATTTTTAAGATATATTATAGAGGATGAAAATGAACCAGTTTCATTCTCCCTACATTTTTTGTTTTGATATTATTTTTATTGAGTGTGTTTGAATTTTTATATAAGATGATTGTGAAAGGGGATCCATATGCCTTCAATATTTGTAAATTTTTGCCTTATTACATGTGTTCCATTTTTTTAAGTAACATCTTTATATGAATATATAAATCATTCTAACTACATATATATCAATATTTTGTCCCCCTTTTTGAGGTAAGGGGTGAAATTAATGAGTCATGTACCTCAAAGAGAGATGGTGAAGTGCCAAAGTGTGCATAGATTAATTCACTGTATAGTATCTATAATTTAGAGAGTAATAGAAGTACACCATAATTTATATATTGCAGAAGTATAAACTACCAATATTCTAATGAATTTAATGATGTGAGATTTGGATAAATATGGTGAAAGATATTTACAATTGAAATTTAGATTGTAGGTGATTAGAGGCACACCATATAGACAATAAGGTACCTCAAGTTGTGTGTGTGTGTGTGTGTGTGTGTAAACAGAGGTTCAAGGTTAACTTCATTTTATTCTAATTGTATAATTCAAAAAAAAAACAAGTAAAATAGTAAAAATGCCTCAGAGGAGAGTGTTGATTTTGACATGATTTGATCAAGTTTGAGATATGTAGAGATGTACTTAGAACCACGATTGATGAGTAATGAACCCATCATGAAACTTGTTTTTGAACTTTTTGTGAATTTTGAATTTTTATGTATTTTTTATTTTTCACCATTATCTATGCATAACCAGTCCTATCTAAGTTATCATAGACCTATCCTGATATTGTATTTTTATCTGTATACACTTAATTCCACTAATGTTGTGTCAAAATTATAAGTCTGAATGACTTCTTGTAATAATGCACACATTAGACCAAAACCACCAAAATTATTTGATTCATCTGCTCATGTCACATGCAATTCTTGATTCACATCAATATTTCCCTAATTGGGGCATTACCCAATATGAAATCATCAACTTATTCAAATTCATCTTCAATCAAATTTTGACCTAGAAAATTGATGTTTTCGACTAATAGTGCATGGAAACTAATCAAATTCTAAGAATTAAAAAAATCCTAATTAGATTCACTTAACTAATTAAATCCAATTAAATTATTAAGTGAAAAATCCATGTCAAATTAGTTAATATCTAATTTTGGAAAATAAAAATTCAGCAAATATCTGAAAAGGTGATATCATCATGACATCATCGATCACAAAGTCAAAAATGTAAGCCATGTTTAATAAATTTAATAAATATCTAATTTATGTAAGTCATGCCTATTAATTAATCCCTTATTCTAAAATATTAACTAAAACATTAATTGCATTGGTCTCCAAAGTTGAATCAGTCTTGGACCACACATCTTGATCTTGAGATAGACAATTGGTATCATTTCAGAAAAACTATAAATACAAGGGCCTCTATGAACAATTATCAAAGCTTATTTGTGTAAATATATAATGTTATGATCATGCTAAAAGCTTCACCATTTCTTTATCATTATTGATCAAAGCCATTGGTGGAAAATAGTATATGTCATCAAAATGAACAAAGTGCATTGACAAGGACTCATACTTCATAAATCGAGCCCAAGCATTTACAAAATAGTTGTTATATGGAGTCTTCACAAAAGGTGAATGTCTTGTTTGTCTTTTTTTATTGATTTATTTGTCTAATAATTCTAACTCACCCGAGGGATAAAGAATAGAGTGTCAGTTCTTGAGTTCATTTTGGATTTCATTCACTAACATTGTATCAACCCTCTTTTTTTCTTGTTCTAAATAATGTCACACCTGGTGATACTTGCACATCTCACAAACCTCATCTAGACCTTATTAAGTCTTATAATTAAATAATCAAACCATATTTTGGTGTTTATTTGCTTAATTTTCTTATAATTTTGTTGTATTTTTATTTTTTGCTAATCGATGAATATGCCCTGACAAATGATGAAGTCACCCTAAGAATTAGTGAAGTCACCATGTCGATCAGTGAAGTCACCCTATGGACCAGTAAAGTTGATTGTGTAATCGGTTAAGTCACCCTATGGATCAACAAAAGCATTTTTTATCACTCTATCTTTTTTTGTATGTTTGATAAGAACAATGAACTCACTTTTAAATTTGTGAACTTGAACTAAACATTGATGAGATTGAAATGCAAATAGTGAATTCACTTATTTATGTCTATATTGTTTCTATAAAATAGTGAACTTAAATTTAAAATGGTGAAGTTAACATACAAATAGTGAACTCGACTTGAACATTTATGAAATCACAACTCAAATGGTGAAATCATGAATAAGGTAAAATATGTTTTATGTTATGTTTTTATTAGAAAAAGTGAACTTATCTAGAAATTAATGAGATCATCTTGATAATCAATGAAGTCACTATGGTAAATAGTGAAGTTACCCTATGTTAAAATTCTTGAGAGCTTAAAAGTGTTAAAATCAGCTTTCTTGGATAGTTAAACCCTTGTTTGAAAATATAATCCTCTATTTTGTAGGTTTTAACATGTATCTAAATTGTTTTTTTTAAATCTAACCCATATAAAGAAAACTTCATTCACATTTGGTATTTAGTCCTAAAAAAAGAACAAGCCACCATTGCCTTTGTGCTCTTAAGAACATTTAATTTATGTTCTTTACTTAAGTTGTTTTCTTTTCCATTTCTTGTTGCAAATCATTGTGTCTATGCTCTCCCTTTTCCCCCTTTATGGATCTTGGGTGACCAAAATCACATTGGTTTACTTATTTGTGTGCCTTACCTAAAAAAATCACTTTCAAAGTATGTTCTTCTCTTACCCATCCATGGGGTCTTGAGAATCAGAAACAAAATGCATTTTTCCATTTTTTATTTTTTATGAGGTTTTGGGGTAGATTTCATCACACTCCCACCATTATTTATGAGTGTGTTTACCTAAAAAGTGACATCATAGAATCATATCAACTCTATTATTTGATAGGGTATACAAATTAGATTAGTGTTAGTGGTATCTTAGATTATATGCACTTCAGAGCCTAGTTATATTGGTAGCACTTCACTGAGACTTCAATGGCTAAAGAGGTCACAAAGTGACTAGACCCTTTGGTTAATAGAGAAAAAGACCTTAAATCCAATTTATGTATTATTTTAAAGTGCCCACATACCACAAGGTATATTGGGACCATTTAGTTTTCCAAATGAAAACTTAGGGTAGAAGCCAATTTTCCACAAATATCTCACTAATGCAAGGTTGTAAGGGTTAATAGCCCCTAAATATTTCCTTTTACATATGAACTTTTGAGATAATGGGGGCTTAAAAACCCTACCAATAACATGTAATAATTTATTTAAAGAACCTTAAATTTTATCCTCCCAAAATCAAGTATATTGAAAGGATTTAGTGACTATCTCACAACTCATTTCAATTTCCATGTGATTGCTTGAAGTAATTTGTTGAAACCTATGTTGCAATCACAACCTCATTTTAAAACAAATACACCAAGTTCTTAGACTAAACAATTTAAAATACATTTTCACCTATTTACACATTGAGGTATTATGTTGCCCATTTTTATTCTAAATATAGACTTAGGTTTCCTTGTGTTAACCTGCACCCTATGTTCCAAGTAACCAATTTGCCTCATTTCATTACCATTTGATACCATTACACTATCATTTCTATTCTAATTTTTAAATTATATTTTTATTGTGCCAAATTAATTCCGAAATTATAAACCATTTGACTTTACTACAGTCTCATTCTAAATTAGAATCAAAGACCAAACAAGGTCAATATATTTTCCAAGCAATTCCAAATTCTGAAAAACCAAGACCATTTCTCCTTATTCTAATTTTCACTTTCGACTTTGATTTTCTTGTGCCAAATCATTTCTTAAAACCAAGAGCATTCACTCTTATTGTATACTTACACTTCTTGGGTCAAACACTTTTCAAATCAATTCCAAATTTCAAAGACCATTCGACATTATTCCAAACTCCAATACTGATTCAAACCAAGATCACATTTACAATTCTTTTCAAAACCAAGTACCATTCCAAACATGTTTAGGTACACTCATAGTGGGGCCTCTTGTGGCTCTAGCTTCGAGGAAGAATTTTTTATGATCAAGAGGAACACCTAGGTTTATATTAATACATCCCTCCCATTATGGGATTAAGCCAAGGTATATTTAATAACTAACTCAGAGAATATCAAGAATAAGCTATCTTAAGTATAATATAATCAAGGTCTAAGCTCCCACCCAATTTTCTAATGGAAAAATTATATACCCTTGTCTGAGTAGAAGAGCAACCTCATACTCAAATTCCAAGACTAACCATCATTTCATATATCAAAGGGAAGGTTCCATTGGATGATCCTTCCCAAACTAGCCACATTATCACATCTACAATACAAAAAATCATTCAAATTTATGTAAATCATCTTATAATTGACTTAATAGCTTATTTGGTTGTAACCTCATTCAATAATATCACATTTATAGAACAAAATCAGTCACATGAATAAACACAATAAAACTTATCTAATCCTACATATTATGTAGATCCTTTGGCTCCTCCTAAACAAACCATATCAAAAAATTCATCACAACATGTTCCAATTGATACACATCATACATTTTCTAATCATCAATAGATCCTTTTGATGCAATATAAACACCTAATGATTGACAACAAGTGTCACACCATTCACAATAACAAGTTGTAAACAATCCACCAACATAGTAGGTAGTGGATAATTCATAAAACACATTACCAACTTTTTCTAATTCATAATAACAATAAATTCCCTTTGTAAACCAACAAAAATAATGACTTCTTATGAATCAACAAAAAATTCTTAAAATTGTCAATAAACTCTACTAGACCAAGAGCAGATCCCCTACCATTCATAATAATAGATTCCTTGAGAACAACAACACCTTACCTATTCCAATTTGAATCCAAATCAATAGCATATCCCTCATCAAATGTAGAAATCAAGATAGAGGGTGAATATCTCTAGTAAAACCATGCAAGGAGGATCCATTCCTACATACGTTAATGCTAATCAAGGTCAACAATTCACTAATACCTAGAAAAATGTGCTCCTTTCATCATATAATGTGCCCAATATCCACAAATGGAATACACTAAATGAGATAGTTTTAGAACTTCAAGAAGGTAATCAAGTACCCAAGAAACAAAAATTTCATAACATATGCCCTTATCCATTCCATTTTAGTTTTTTCTAGGTGCCTTTCCCACCCCATTTTAAAATGCCAAAATTCAATAAGTATAAAGAGAAAGGATATCCAAGAAAACATCTACAAGCATTTTGTGTGGCATGCCAAAAGGTATCTTATAGCAATGTTTATTTTCTATGATTATTTCCATGTAGATTGGGTGGGAAAGCACTATAATGGATTCTCAAATTACCTAAGGGATTAGTCACTACCTTCAATGACCTATCAAAAAAAATTGTTAACCATTTCACTTACAACATAGAACATGAATTGATTATTGTTGATTTATGTAATTCTAAGTAGTGAGGAGGAGAGAGTTTCTCAGCATACTTATAAATGTGGAGAGCTTTGGCTAGTCATTTCTTTAAAAAATAATAGATATGCAATTAGCATGTATCTTTGCACAAAACCTAAATGTTGAGCTTACTCATAATATTATACTCTATTTTGCCAACACATTTTAAGAAATCATTGACAAATGAGTGTAGATAGAAAAAAACTTATTATCAAGGGTCTTATAAATATATACTCTTAGACCCAAACATTAGTCCAGAACTAAATGCCAAATAAGTGCAAATTCATATGACCATAGCTGAAAAGCCAAAGGACTTTGTTAAAAATAAAAATGTGGTTGATAATGGGGTTATGTAGGTAAGACATATATAAATAATGTAGACACCACCTATTCAAAATACCCCCACCTAACCCTCAACTTGCATTGTAAATAGCTCCTCCACAATGAGGATACTATAAAGATAGAGTTTTGAGTGACCTCGGGGAGCTTATTAAGGCTATTTTCCAAAAGTTAGTGACATCTAATATGATTGTGTGGCATAATCCAAAACCCTTTTTGTAGGGTTAGCCTAACCTAGGATGGTATTATGATAATAAGTATTATGCTTAACATCATGTGGTTGGTCATTCAATCTATAAGTGCATGCAATTGAGATAACTAATTGAATGAGAATGGGGAAATTAAATTAGATAAAAGAGAACCCAACACCAATCAAGGGATGGGAATCTACAAGAACCCCTTTCCCAAGTAAAATAATTAGCACAATGAACCTATTAAAACCAAGGACAAGGCCAACATCAACAATATAGACAAGGCCAAAACTAAAACTAGAACAATTGTAATCAGGATCAAGATATCCAAACTAACCAAGTTGGATACTGCAATGTACCATATAACTATGGTAATGGTGTAGGAAGTGTTACAAATAAATGCATCACTATTATCAAAGCCATGCCTCATAAATCATCTATCACTCCTTAAAGTGTCAGGCCTTCTATATTATGACCTCCAAATTTGATCATATGTAATTCCAACATGAATCAGAGCAATTTAATTCTTCCTTAACCATTAAAATTACTATTCCTAGACTAGAACCTAATTCTACTAAATCTAGTAACTCTTTCTTGACTCTAAATTGTACAATCATAACTAGATGTCCAAGACTCACCCTTCAAGTCACTTTACCTCCTATTACTAATGCCAATACAAATAAAGACAACACCCTATTGAAATCCAAACCACTTTGCCTTTCTACTGATAATCCATATAATATTAGTGAAAACTAAGCAAAATTCCTATGTAAATATCCATATTAAACCTCTTATGTATGTCTAAAGTTCATACGACAATATTAAATGATTTTTTCCAACAATCCAAAGCACTGAGTGATATTGATCTAGCCTAGTTCCAATCACTATTTTGGAATTTATCCCTCAATCCATAACTCACATTTGACCAAAGTGATATGTCATCCCTTAGTCCCCTTCATAATAATCCATTGTACATAGAGGCCATCATTTCCTATCACAAAGTCAAATGGATTATTATAGACAATTGTTTAGGGTTAAACATAGTGTCATTGAAACTAAACCCAACTTTGGGTTACACAATAGCTAACATGCAACTAGATACTATCACAATCAAGGCTTACAACAATGTTGATAGAATCTTCCGACACTATTTTTTGCTAATCATTATTTGGCATGTCACCCATAACACATTGTGACATGTCATTGGCATTAAACTACCTTATAATCTACTTCTTGGTCATCCTTTAATCCATGAAGTATGAGTAATCCCTTCTACCTTGTATCAGTGCCTAAAATTCCCTCATTCAAGATTAGAGGTTAGTATTATTAGTAATATACAACCATACTTATATTTCAAAAACCTAGATGCCAAGTATAGGAACTATAATTATTATTATAGAATTGAGTATGTAGGTAATAAAAATAAAGGAAAATTCTTGAATCTCCCAAGTCCAATTACATAGACCCTAGTAACCTCGCATTCAATTCCTCAAATCCACCTCCTGAATCTATTTATACTCATTTTACCATTGAAGAGGCCGGCATAGCCACATACCGAATTTAATATTCTTTTCATGTCAAAAAATTGCCCAGCTCCCAAAAATAATTTGGAATACCCAAACCTATCCTTGGTATGCCCACCATGATTTGGAAAAATAAATCCAAGTTTGCTATATAGGATCCATTCATATTTGTAAAAGACAAGTCAATAAATCAAGATTAGGCAACCAGTGCTGAAGGAGGTTGGTTGTATGGTGTTGTATTTTCCATGTGCTATCAAAACACTGAGTACCCCATTCTTAATATTATATAGGATAATTAGGACTATCATGGAAAAGGTCTGGGGATAAAATCACAAGGAATTATTAAACCTATGCTCACAATAATGCATATATAAAATCAAGGTATTGAATTTACACCACTTGCGGGTATCCCCATAGATTTTGAGAGTGATACCACCTCATTGAATGATGAAGAGACTCTTAGTAGTGACACAACGTCCCTTTAAGGTTCTTATAATGAGATTATTAATATAAACATCTTTGATACCAATGCCATCCTTACCATTACATCCAACTATCCTCTTTCCCTCCACCATACAATTCTAATAGATTGGGACTATCAAGATTCAATTATACCATTAGAAAAATTCTAGAATGAATAATCCATCATTGAATCCATGGGCCTAAGAGATAGATTACTAGTTGGTGATCATAAACAAGCCTTTGACTTCACATTGGACCCTACCACCTACTTTGGAGAGCAGGTGAACTTCCTCAGTCATAAACAAAGTAAAACATTGAGATCTTCAGGTGAAAACCTCTTTGAGGTAGCTTAGATTAGGGAAAAAGTAAAGATAAAGACAAGTCCATAGGTGAAAACCTATTTCAGGTTCCTTTAGATGGGGAAGTTTTCTCATTTCCTCATGAAGCTCAATGTCCTCCTAATCCAAAAATTTTAGTTGTGTCTAATATTAGTGAGGAAGAGCACATAATCTTCACATTGCTAGTATAAGATTTTCCTAAGCAATTTTTCAATTGGCCACTACTAGAAATGAAATATTTGGATTCTTCTTATATGGGTGAGCCATATGGATTGCAAGTGATAAAAGAAGACTAGTTTCCATCCATACATGTTATTCTTGAAGATGGTTCTACACTCTTTATAGAAGATACAATGGAGGTGAACATTGTAAACTATGATGACCCCAATATAATTTACTTAGGTGCATCCCTCACTACCAAAAATTGAGAGATTATTCTTATTACTATCCTAAAGGACTTCATTGATATATTTGCCTAGTATTATTTTGACGTGTTGGGGTAAGACTCATCTCTAGTGATGTGTTAAATTGTTGTACATCTAGATGCCAATCAAATCAAGTATAAGCTATATAAAATGCATTTGTGCATTGTTATACTTGTTGAAAAAGAGTTAGATAAATTATTAGAAGCATGATTCATTCTCCCATTAGACTATTTAGAATATATATCTAACATTGTGCCAGTTAGTAAAAAGCCTCAAGGAATTTTCTTGTGCATATATTTCAAAGATATTAATAAGGTATGTCCTAAATATGATTTACCTCTACCAAAAATTAAAATGATTGTAGACTCAACATCAGGATACAAGATGTTGTCCTTCATGGATGTCTTCTCAGGCTACATATAGATCAAGATTTCACCCAATGACCAACATAAAACAACATTCACCACATTGTGGGGAACATTTTGTTATTAATTCATGTCATTTAGTTTGAAGAATTCTAGGTAAACTTATCAATGTACCATGATTTTTATCTTCCATGACATGATGCATGACATTGTTGAGGACTATGTCAATGACATTCTAACTAAATCCAAGACACGTGAAATAAATTTGGAAATTTTATGGATAATATTTGAGAGACTTCATGAATACAAGGTGCATCTCAATCTAACTATCTTTGATGTCACTTAAGGAAAATTGCTAGGATTCATTATGTCATGTCAAGGCATTCAATTTGATCCTACTAAGGTCAAGGCCATTATTTAAATTCCTCATCCTTCTATTATTAAATATCTTTGTAGTCTTTAGGTAAAAATTCAATCTATTCATCAGTTTATTTACCAATTGGAAGATAGATGCCACCCTTTTACTCATCTTTTAAAGAAAGGTGTAGTATTTCAGTGGGATACTAGTTTCCACTAGGCATTTGAAGAATTGAATAATTAATTATCTAACCTTTTATTATTAATGCCACCTATGCCAATAATACCATTTCTACTCTACATATCCACAATAGAGCATGCCTTGGGGTCACTTTTGGCTCAACATGATGAGCAAGGCAAAGAACATTCAGTCTATTACCTAAGTAGGACACTCATAATATATGAGAATAACTATAAACCAATTGAAAAGGCTTGTTTGGAAATGGTGTTCACTTTCCAAAAGTTACGTCACTCCATGCTCAATAAAAATACCATAGTAATCACCAAGATCAATCTGTTCAAATACTTATTATCTAAAGCTACTTTGACATGGTGCATGGCCAAATGGGTGATGTTGCTAAGTGAATTTGATTTGGAATATTAGAATAAAAAATACATTAAGGGGAAAAATCTTACATCTTAACTTGTTCAAGCCACTATATTATATATTCAACCACTCAACTTTGATTTCCCATATGAGTCAATTCTAACTCTGGAAGCAACTATTGAGTCCAAATGATGGATGTTATATTTTGATGGTTCATTCACATCTTGTGGATATTGGGTTGATATTTTATTTATTACACCATAAGAGGATCTCATTACCAAGGCATTCCATATTAGATTATGTTTTACTAACAACATGGCCAAGTATAAAACACTCATTTCAGGACTATGTCTCAACATAAAATGGAATATTTAGTAGTTAATGTTATATGGGGATGTAGTGTCCCACCCCTTTCTAAGAGCAATTTTTTCTCGGTTCCTATGGTTTAGTTCGACCTAGTGTATTTTATGTGTTTGACATAGAATTTGGTTTTTACATGCATACATATATTTTTAAATAAAACTTTATAAAGCTATCTAGTTCCAATTTTATGCAAGAAATTGGTCAAATCACTAAAATATCAAATATCCATATATTTAAATCATATTATAAGAAATTTGAAGCATGCCCATTTGTTGTTCTAAAAATATAAGTCTAATTTTTACATGATCCAGAATCATGCACCTCTAAAACCAATGCTAGATAGATCAAACCCTAGCTTCTTCACCTGATAAAAGTTGCACAATAGATGCAATGATATTTATCACCTAAAAATGGTGGAAATTGAGCTCATAAACCCTAGGCATATAGCTCTAGGATGTCATGCCTCTACTAGAGGAAATATGGTTGTTGATTTAAGGGTATAATAGCAGCAAACACATTAAAATATTTATCAAAATCTCTTAGAAGCTCCTCAAACTCTGATATCTTCTCTTTCCTACCCTAGGTGCCCAACTCATGCTGAAAACCAATGATTTATTTGACCTTTTTATATTTCATAAGATAAAATGTGAAACCCTAGATGGTATGGTCAATAATGGCTTGTAAAGACTTTAGAAATATAATTAAAATTTGCATCTATATGCTCAAAACAATATTCAAAGAATCATGATTATCCTACAATCCATAAATCTCTACAAACATACCAAAAATCTACATTAAGAGCACCAACATAGCCTCTGAATGAGACTATCAGCAATCATCCTGAAGAAGTCTTTAACTCCCATAGGTGATGTTATTCATGAGGGTAATCATCCTCACAAAGCAATGGAAATATTCTACTCAACTAGAGAAAACTTGTAGAAGTAACAATATTTTCCAAAGTATCAATAATCCAAATGCACGCTCAACTTCATCTTTTATTCCTCTCAAAACCCATGCCTTTTCTTGGAGGTTATAATATGATATTTTATTTAAATTTGACCCCCTTTAAAACATAGAGTGTTTTCCCACCCTCATAGAGATAAAATATGACTTTATTTTATAAAGTATGTCCACTTTGATTATAAATTCACTTTAGAATAAATTTCTCTAAGTTATATAATTTAATTTAACTTAGAAAATTAATGTACCATTAAAATATATTTCATTTGATCTCCAATAATAGATTTCATAACACCACTATATTAATCAAATGAAAACAAATGAAGTCCAGTTGATTCACATTGAGTCTCTTTAAGTCTCGAGCCCCTACTAAAAATAGTAAGTTTGTCCATGGGGTCTAAGACTGCACCAAAAATAGATAGGGATGATATCCCACCAAAAATAACTTAATTCAAATATAACCCAAAGTGTGATTGAACCTAAAGAAGTGCAATCCCAACATGTGTTCCCTAACCATCCATGTTAGTCTACAAAAACTCAATGATAGACTAACCCTAATCCTCCTAACTACTTAGAAAAGGGACATTAAAGTCTAGCCTCCCCATAATTTCTTACCCATGAGCAATTTTAACTTGGGATGCTACAAAATGTACTCATTCTCCCATGTAGCATCCTTTACCAATAAATTATTTCACTTCACCAAATATTCCCTGATAATTATCTTTTGTAAGGTACACTCTTTGGTGTCTATGATAGCTTCAAGGATAAGAATCAATTTACCCTCCTCATCCAATGGGTGTAACTCAGTGGAAGGTATCATATTATGTCCCAATGCCTTTTTGAGGTGAGATACATGGAGCACATTATGCACTCTATTCCTATCAATAAATCCAACTCATACGTCACTTTTCTTATTCTCCTAGTTACACTAAAAGTTCCATAGTATTATGGCTTAAGCTTCTCTACACCACTCCTCTTGATAGTGGATTGTTTATATGGCTACAACATCAAATAGACCATGTCACCTACCTGAAAATAACATTAAACTCTATGATGATTTGCATATTACTTCTATTGATTCTGTGCCTTTTGGATATTCTCCTTCAAGGACCTCATAATATCTTGACTCTCCTAAAGCAAGTCCTTAGCCTTAGGCACTCTACTATCCCCAAATAATAGATCAAGGAAATTTGGTGCCTCATACCCATATAATGCCATGAATCGTGGCATCTAAATAGACATGTGGAATGTGGTGTTTTTGAAATATTCCCCCAAGTGTAACAACTTAACCCATACCTTCTACTTCCCTATAATGTAGTTTTTCAGGTATCCATCCACTCATTTATTTACAATATTTGTTTTCCCATATATTTATGGGTGGTAGCTAGTGCTCAAAGTGAGTTCTATCCCACTCAATCTAAAAATTTCCTACCAAAAATGACTTAGAAACTTGTTGTCCCTATCACTAACTATGCTTCATGGTAGCCTATGAATCCTAAATACCTCTCTAAAAAATAAATCAACAACTTGTGATGTTGTGTATGTGATCGAAATTTTCAAAAAAATGTGAAAATTTTGTTGACCTTTCAACCACAACAAATATGCAGTCATTACCTTGGGCCTTAGTTAATCTAGTGATAAATTCCATCAAAATGCATTCTCACTTCTGGTTAGGAATGGGTAAAGGCTACAACAAACCAACTAGAAAGTACTCATGTTGGTTATGTTTGCAAGTAGGACACTCCCTCACATATGTCAACACCTCAGTCTTGAGACCTTTCCATGTAAATCTCTCCCTAATCTATCTATATGTCTTGAAATAACCAAGGTGGATAGCCATAGGAAGATCATGAAAGGCTCTCAAAATTCTCTTCTTCATCATTCATCCTGGTACCAACAATATCCTCCCTTTGTAAATGAGGATATCATTTACCATTATATACCTATCATCCTATATATTACCATAAATAATGCCAAAATCCCACTTATCCTTAGCATACTCAACTATAATCCACTCTCTCTAATTAGATATTATTTATCCCAAAGAACACAAGTGGGGTCTTCATGAAAGTGCATCAGTGACAATGTTCCACTTTCCTTTGACATAAACTATGTCAAAGTTGTAGGCTTGTAACTTGTTAACCCACTTTTTTTGTTTATCATTGAGGTCACATTGACTAAGGAAATGCTTAAGGCTATTTTGATTTTTATTTACTATAAATTTACCTCCTACCAAATATTATCTAAATTTTGGTCGTGCATGCATTATCACTAACATTTCCTTGTCATATATATTGGAACCTCTCTTTTCACCCCTCAATTTCTTGATCTTAAAATAAATTGGGTGCTTATCCTACATCAGTCCTATTCCAATGCCTTCCCCTAAGGCATCACACTCAAGCTCGAAGGATTTGGTGAAATCCAATATAGCCAAAATTGGGCAAGAGCTCATAACCTGCTTGAACCTATCAAAATACATATGTGCCTTGTTTAACCAAACAAATGCCCCCTTCTTCATCAAATCTATCAATCGAGATTCACTCTATGAAAATCCTTTGATGAAGTGGTGATAGAACCCATACAAACTAAATAATCCCTTAAGTTGTGAGATATTTATGGGGTGTGGCCAATCCACAATGACATATATATTTTTTGAATCCACTATGACTCCTACACTAATGATGTGTCCCAAATAGAGTAACTTTGTCATGCCAAATTCACATTTTGATTCCTTGGTATATAGTGACTCTCTCTCCAAGATACTCAGTACCTTCTCAATGTGTTGGAGGTGCTCCTCCCATGTCTCACTAAAGATCAAAATATCATCAAAAAATATGAGGACAAACTTCCTCAATTGTTCTCTGAAGACCCTATTCATACAAGACTGGAAAGTGGCTAGAGTATTTGTGAGACCAAATGGCATAACCAAGAAGTCAAAGTGCCCATAGTGATAATAGAATATTGTCTTCTCCACATCATCCTCTCTGACCCTTGTCTGATGATATCCTGATCTCAAATCAATCTTGGAAAAGTAACAAGCCCCATGTAGCTCATCAATGCATAGGATGGGGTACCTATTTTTTTTTAGTTTTCTTTTTTAGAGCTCAATAACCTATGCACATTTTTAGTATTTCATATTTCTTCTTTACAAATACTACTATAAAAGCAAAAGGGATATTACTCGGTCTGATATTCCCCATCTCTAGAAGCTCCTTAATAGTTTTCTTGATTTCATCCTTAAATCTTTTTGGGTGCCTATAAGGAGTTATGATGACTAGCTTGGCACCTTCTTCTAGTTCTATTACATGCTATATGCCTCAATTAGGAGGCCTCCTACTACTAAAAACCTTGTTATGCTTGGTTATCAATTTTTGAATATCCAAGTGGTAACTCTACTTAGACTACTTAATAAATATAGGCATAATGACACACTTTGCTTCCTACTCAACCTAATCATGTCTGAGCAGTCTCTCCATCCTCTTAAGTGATACCACATGAAGTCCATGATTTGACATCCCTTTGAGTACATGTTTCCTACCATCTACCTTGAACTTCATCTCCATGGTTCATAACACCAAGTAGAATTCTTTGATTGTATAAAGCCATTTCATACCAAGAAATACATCCAAATCACCCATATTCACCACATAGTACTCAGCCTAAAACTCATAATCACTTAACCTAATGGTTAAGTTAGGGATTTGTCATTTTCAAGTCATGGTGAATCCATTAGCCACCCTGACCTTGAAACCTTTAAAATCTTCTATCTTGAGTCCTCTTATAGCCACAAGTCCCTCATCTATGAAATTATGTGTGGCCCCTATGTCAAGAAGTGTAGTGATTCACTTCAATTATATAACTCCCCAAATCATAAAAGAGCCTTCCTTTTGAATAGCTAAAATGTGTGTTGTAGGTGTATCCTCATTATTCTCACCATGTGCCTCTTTTGTTGTGCTATCCTATTCACTTTCTTTTGAATCAGTGTGTTGATCTCATTTCTCTGAGGGGGACTCTTCTGCTAAAAAGTATTCAAGTTTCTTTAATTTCCCCTTCATAAGGCACTTATGATTTGGGTCCCATGGGCCTTTGCATTTAAAACATAGTTTCTTCCTTGTGTACTCATTAAGAGCATCATCATCATCAAGTCTCAAAAGAGGTTTCTTTTGTTGCACTATATCATGAGAGGAACTCTTCTTGTCCTTATCCTTCTTGTGCAAGAAACCCTTTTACTAAAATTTTCTCCTGTAAGAAGATATTTATATATCTTTGGCCTTCTTGATTACCTTCTAAAGTGTAGGTGGATTGAAGCCCTTAATCCATCCTCTGAAGGGTTCAAATAATCCATCAATTAATAACATAATGATTGTCAGGTCTGAAGTGTCAGTGACCATGACTAATAGCCTCTAAAAATTAGAAATATAAGCATCCACTCCTCCAAATTATTTGAGTTGGGCTAGCACCTTAAAATATAACTCAAGGTCCCCTTTATCGAATCTATCTATCAACTTATTAGTAAACTTAGCAGAGGAAACAATCTAATTATGGCCCAATGTGACTAAACCATGGTACCACCATTCATGTGCACTCCTATCTAAATGCAATGTAGCATACTCAATAGCATCCCACTTAGTAATAGGATTGAGTCATAAGAAATTTTCTACTTTATGAACCCAAGCTCTAGCTAAAGTTTTACCTGAGCCATCATAATAAGGATTGGACATTTTCCCTTTCTTCTTTTGTAGATTCTAGTTTTTTTGCCTTTGTTTCACCTTCCCCCTGAGGTCTACTCCATTCTCTAAAGGTCAAATAAGCTTGAAAAGGCATATCAGCATGAAACCCTACATCCATATCTCTCCAATCTCTCTAATACTGAGCATGTCAAACCTATTCATTGGGTTCATTGACGTCTTTTGGTGGATGGTTTTCCTAAATAAAATGAGGCATAAGGGGCCTCATGCTAGATGATCCTATAAAGGTATGATTTTGATTAACCTAATTATTAATCGAGTGTTCCCCATAATTACCATGATTTGCATTATTATTATTATTATTATTTCCATTGTTCCCTCTGCCATTTTATCAACTCCAACATTATTATTATCATTTTTCCCATTATTATGTGGCACTAATCAAGTAAGAATTTGGGCCAGTTCAATTTTTGACAGATCTATTCTTTCAAACACATCACACTACCTTTTAGCCAAATCATTTAGTGTATGCAACATACTTGTTATATCAACTCTTCTCTCATCATGATGATCCCTACTAGACCTAACTTCATGACTCCCCATAGTCTCTATAACAATTTCTTCTCCACCATAAAATACTAACTATTTTTCCTCCAACCCTAAAGGCTACTCTTCCCAATTTTCCTGTTCAAATTCTTTCTTTCTCAATCTTTCAAGGTATCTCTACTCTTTGGCACTACCTCTCATAAAAACTCACATAAAATCACTATCCAGCCATAAAAACTGACATGCAAGTATATGAGTAGTCTCACAACTGACATGTGACTATATACAAGTGCAAAAATTTAATAGGCTAGTAGGAAAACCAACTCTAATATCATTGTAGTGTCTCACCCCTTTCAGAGACCAATTTTTTCTTGGTTACTATGGTTTAGTTGAACCTAGTGCATTTTATGTATCTAACATAGCATTTGGTTTTTGCATGCATATATATATATATATATATATATATATATATATATATATATATATATATATATATATATATATATATATATATATATATATATATATATATATATATATATATATATATTTGCAAATAAAACTTTATAAAGCTATCCAATTCTAGTTTTATGTAATAAATTGGTCAAATCACTAAAATATCAAATATCCATTTATTAAAATCATATTATAATGAATTTTAGAGCATACACATTTGTTGTTCTAAAAATATAAGTCTAATTTTTACATGATACAACATCATGCACCTCCAAAACCAATGCCAAGTAGATCAAACCCTAGCTATTTTAGTTGATAAAAGTTGAATAATAGATGTCATGATAATTATTGCCTTAAAAATGGTGTAAATTGAGCTCATAAACCCTAGGTGTTCAGATCTAGGATGTCACACCTCTATCAAAGGAAATATAGGTGCTAATTTGAGGGTACAATACTAGTAAACACATTAAAATATTTGTCAAAATCTCCTAGAAGCTCCTCAAACTTTGATATCTTCTCTTTAATGCCCTAGGCACCACAACTCATTCTAAAAACTAGTGATTTATTTAACCTTTTTATATTTCATAAGCTATAGCATGGTACCCTAGATGGTACAGTTAGAAATGAATTGAAAACACTTCAAAAATATAATCAAAATCTACATCTGTATACTCAAAATAATATTTTAAGAATCACCATTATCCTGCACTCCATAAATCTCTACAAACATACCAAAAATATGCATTAAGAGCACCAACATAGCCTCTAAATGTGAATATTAACAATCATCTTGAAGAGGTCTTTCACTCCCATAGGTGATGTTCTCCATGAGGGTAATCATCCTCACAAATCAATGGCAATACTCTACTCAACCAGAGAAAACATTTAGAAGTAACAATATTTTCCAAAGTATAAATAATCTAAATGAATGCTCAACTTGATCTTTTAATCCCCTCAAAACCCACACCTTTTTTTGGAGATTATAATATGATATTTTATTTAAATTTTACCCCCTTTACAACTTAGAGTGGGAGCCCATCCTCATAGAGACACAATATGACTTTATTTTATAAACTATGTCCACTTTGATTATAAATTTCCTTTATAATAAATTTATCTAAGTTAAATAATTTAATTTAACTTAGGAAATTAATGTACCATTAAAATATATTTCATTTGACCTCTAAAAATAGATTTTGTAGCACTACCATATTGATCAAATGAAAACAAATAAAGTCCATTTGATTCACACTGAC
Organism: Torreya grandis; assembly: GCA_037957365.1. Classification (NCBI taxonomy): domain Eukaryota; kingdom Viridiplantae; phylum Streptophyta; class Pinopsida; order Cupressales; family Taxaceae; genus Torreya; species Torreya grandis. The sequence continues at coordinate 3,223,739 of JARHVA010000625.1, forward strand.
TCACTTTGAGTCTCGAGCCCTTGAAAAAAATAGTAAGTTTGGCTACATGGTCTAAGATTGCACCAAAAGAGCTAGGGATGATATCCCACCAAGAAGAACTTAATTCAAATATACCCTAAAGTGTGACTAAACCTTAAGAAGTGTAATCCCAACATGAGTTCCCTAACCATCCATGTTATTCTATGGGAACTCAATGATATACTAACCCTAATCCTTTGAATTGCATAGGAAAGGGACATTACAGTGGATTCCCAATTAATCATTATCAGGCTACAAATCAATATCAAACAAGGGATGAGAAGCTTGTACCTTAAAAGAGTATGGTAGACAAGCTCCAATCACATTTTGAAATTCTTTAATTTAATCAAATACCAAGGGCCAATAATAGATCAATATATGCAATGGCCACCATTAGATCCATGCTAGTAGTGGTCAATAGTGTTAAAGAGTATCAATTTCTCATTGAGAACCTTCTTCAGCTAGCACATGAACAACTAGATTCTAAAATGGTATGTGATATTGATGATCCTGATATCCATTAGTACCAAGACATTTATAATTACCTTCATGACCAAATTCTTCCTCTAGTTCTATCATGAAACTAACATAAATCCTTCATCCATAAAACCAATAGATATATATTACTCAAAAATACACTCTATCATAGGGACTATGATGGACTGCTACTTCATTATTATTTTTAGAGAATCCAAATTAAAATTGAAAGACGTACATAAAGGAACTTATGGGTTTCATATTAGTGATTTGGTATTTTCCAAGAAAGTCCTTCAAATTAAGTATTATTGGCCCATAATGGAGTCTTATGTTTATTGGCATGTCAATAATTGTGATGCTTGTTAATGACATAGTGATTTGATTCATGCTCCTTCTTTGTTGCTCCATTTGATCACTACACCATGTCCATTTTCTACTTGGGGAATTGATCTCATGGGGAAAGTAAACCTTATTTCCTCAAATGGGTATAGGCATAACCTAACTTCCATAGAATACTTTACTAAGTGGATAGAGGTTATTTCCCTCACACATATAACTAACAAACAAATTTATAAGTTTATTAATTACCATCTCATCTATCTCTATGGCATTCCATCCACCACTATCATTGATAATGGTGGCCCATTCAAAAACAAAGATGTCAAGTCCCTCTGTACCAAATTCCAAATCAAACATAAAAAGTCTGTGACCTTTTACCCTCAAGGTAATGGCCAAGCCAAAGCATCAAACAAGACCATTATTAAAATTTTGAAGAAGATTGTCAATGGTGTTGGTCATTATTGGCATATATAATTATTCCCAGTCTTATGGGCTTACTTAAATAGTATCTACACATCTATATGTGATATGCCCTATTCCCTATTTTTTGGTTCTAAGGCCATTATTCATGTTGAGATCAATTCTCCCTCTCTACACATTTATCTGTAGAATATCATTGATGATAAAGAATATAGAGTGGCCATATTGTAATAACTGGAGCTATTTGGTGATAAATGATAAGCATCATTGGATCATTTTTGATCCTATAAAAATTAGTTACCTTTTAGCTACAACCAATGTATTCTCTATAGAGAACTCAATATTGGTGATTGGTGTTAAATGAGAAACAAAAGAACACCAAAGGTAAATGCAAGATGGGTAAGTTTGAAGATAATTGGATTAGGACCTTTGTTTTTGTTGTAAATTATAGTTATGGGGAATATATACTGGATACATCAGATGGGAAAAATCTCAAGGAGCCAATGAACATAATGCATCTTAAATCCTACTATGTTTAATTGAAAATGAACCATTATCTATAAGAATCCTCACTTGGAGGCACCCATTTCACCTTCATTATTTTAATGTACTATTTGTTGGACCATTCTTATTCATCTTACCATACCATACCTGGACCATTATTTATTCATTCCCCATGTCATTCCTATTACTAATCATGATTCTAATTATGAATGTGTTATAGGTAAATTAAATGACTATTATTTCAAAGGCACTTCAAAATGATCAACATCAATAGATTCTTTGTAGACAAGTGTTTGAATGTACTATTTGTTGGACCATTCTTATTCATCTTACCATACCATACCTGGACCATTATTTATTCATTCCCCATGTCATTCCTGTTACTAATCATGATTCTAATTATGAATGTGTTATAGGTAAATTAAATGACTATTATTTCAAAGGCACTTCAAAATGATCAACATCAATAGATTCTTTGTAGACAAGTGTTTTAGGGTATGTCAACTAGGGTGTTACCTTATTGATAGTTATTTATAAAATTCCTCTAAATTTTTATCCTAAATATTATTTCCCCCTCATGTATCTTTCCTATTCTGATCTTTTTGTTGCATGATATCCCTGAATGCCTCAGCTTCTATGGTTGGTTCATGGCAATTACCATTGAAACTAGTTTAGTTGTTGTTTGAGCTTCTACCTAAGGGCAAGTGTACTTTTATAGAAGGTTCATTGTACGTTCGAATATATTACCTTGATTTACTTATTTAAAAAAACCCAAAAACATTGGAAAAGACCTAAGAAAAACCCTAAAAATTACAAAATCACAAAAATTGGCTTATAATTTCCATGCGAGATATAAAGTCCCAAATTTTTTGGGATAGAACCTCTTATCTAGCTTTTTTCATTTTAGATACACATTATGATTACCATTACCATTTTCCTCACATTTCTAGAAGAACTAAGTTAGCCTAAGGTCCATAAGGACTATGTATGTAGTGCTTTGATGCATGGGTCATCTCGGGTCAACTTAGCCAATCTCAATCTCATTCTTCATTTACATTCCCTTATTCTCTCATCATTTTGAAATCAAACTTTGCCTAACACTCTCATTATTTTACAATTATGACTTTCTTATTTCTTCTCTATTATTATATACCTACATCTCATCACTTTTCTTATATCCCATATCCCTAGGAGAACTACATTTGGCTTGAAGTCCATAGGACTATGTAGGTAGTGTCCACTTGTATTGGGGTATTTGAAGTCAACTCAGCCACCCCTTTTCTATTATTTTATTCCCCCTATTTTTATATCTAAATCCTTCTCCCCTTAACCTAGGGGTGCAATATCCAACCATAGTACCTTATTCATTACACATACACAAATTGTTGATAACTTCATTGGTTTTCTCTTTTATTGTGTGTTTGTTTATATTGTTTGTTTGTTTATTTATATTTTTTATTTGTTTTCTTACTTGCGTTAAGTAATTTTTTTCCATTTAAGTTTTGATGATTCATATCTTGATTTTAATTTGGTTACTATTAGCCAATTTTGGCCCACATACTGAATCTTATGCCTAAATAGACTAGGTTGCTAATGAATGAGTAGGTGAACAAAAAAATTGGATGGAATGAGTAGTCCAAGGATCTCAATTTACTCGAAAAGATTTTGAAACACTTTAAAGATCACTAAAAGTGTAATTTTTCATATTCTAAGGGACAAGTCTAAAGTGTTGTAGAGACCCCATGGGATGTCAAGAGTACTTAGAATGACTTACAAATATCCTATCATTCATTTGGTCCTTCATTACGTTCATCTAGACATTTTGGGTTTAGTGATAGAAATTATGAGTAGGCATTTTGTTGACATCACCATTGCCACATGTGGATGAGTCAATAATAATGGGTCATATGGGTCTATTCATTTTAGTCCCAACACATATGCACCAAGTTTTTGGTCATCTTCCTAAGTGCATCAAAAGATATGAAGACCCAAAGTTGGCCTCTCAATAAAAAATTGCTAAAAGTTTCCATAGCCATTTTTTAAGAATCTCAAATAAAGCCAAATGAGCATATTTATGAGGCCATATATTGCATGTGTGATAGTCCTAATAAAAATTGATCACATGAATTTATTCATCTTGGTCCTTAGTTTCTATGCACTAAGTTTTAGGTCATTCATCGAAGTGTGGTAGAAAATATGCATGTTTAAAGTTAGATCCTCAATCAGATTTTGCTATGTTTCCCACACTTAGCCAAATGAACTAGACCATCATCAGGATGTCATGTAGGAATGAATGGACTAGTCAACTTGAGCATTTTTTGTACACACTTAGAAGGTTCCCAAGACTATTAGATCAAATGGGTTTATTCTTTTTATCCTCAAGAACATCTCTTAAAAATTTGGTGCCTCCGTGACTTTTGCGCTTCGAGTTATAAGCCTTCAAAGTTGGACATGCAACATAAGATATTCACATTAACATCAAAATAAAGAAACTACAAAAATCTATCTGTGATTAAATTTGATGGTCTATGGGACATTAAATACATTCTATGAGATATAAAATATGGTTCATGGGACATCAATTTTAAGCTTCGTAAACTAATCATTGGGGTTCAAACAGTGGGTCCCAATTGATCTAACAATCCATGTTGCATCATACATTTAGATCTAATGGTGAGTGGAGGTTAAAGGGAAAAGCAAATCTCAAAGATAAACTGTGTGCATGATAATTTTCAATAGCATGTTTAACTAGTAGAGGATCAATGACTCATAGGCATTGGTATAGATCAAAATTGATAGAGCGAGATGAGTTAATATGTCAACAAGTTGAGTTGGATTTTGATAGCCAATTAAAACAAAGGTGAGACTAAGGTGTTTGATAGAGGTTGAGAAACCATTTTAAACCAAGGGAAAATAACTTTTGTAGGGTCATCCTAGTGTTATTGAAGCTCATTCAAATGTCATTGAGCAATCAATATGATGCAGTCAAACATAAATAACGTAAAGAGACCACTATTAAGGCTCAGTATGGACCTCTAGTTCATATTTTGATAGCTTGTAGGGTTCATCTACAATTGTGGTCACCCTTATCAAAGGAGGACCTATGTATACATTTAATTTTTGGTTTTTGTAGAGATAAAGTGGGTCTATTTAGACCTATTTAGATCAAGGAAAAGGCTATGTGGTCTATAGATCTGCATTGATGTGGATAAATATAGGAAAACCAATAATCTTAAATTGGTTTTCCACTTATATGTGGATCCATGATCCAAACATGAAGATAAATTGGATAGGTTACTAATGCAAAGGGTCCTTGTCCTTCAACATGGCCATAGTCTTGACAATCAACCACCTAAAAAGTATAAATCCATGACTTGGTCAGATCCATGAGAATGAGATTTTATCCTCAAGCAAGAGATGGGATGAAGGGTCAAAGAGAAGTTTTAGTGTTGGGAATTTTAGTTAGGATCATTCAATGCATCCTCAAAAACTTTGGGGACTTTCTCACTCAACAAGCCATAAGCAGTGTTTTGATTAATCAAAAGGTGGTAGCTTAGGTTTAATTAATGACCCAAGGTAAAGTGTTATTTTTATGATGGTGTGCTCCCACATCCTTTCTCTCTCTCTCTCTTCTCCTATATATCTTGGTCTCATTCCCATTGAAGGGGTTCTCAGCTCTTAGAATCTAGCATTCTCTTCTAAGATAAAGATACTCATTAAGACTCTTGAAAAAGTGTACTCATTTGATATGGTTAAACCTTGTCAAAATATTATAGGAACTACCTTTTGAAGTAATAGGATAAAATATTTTCCTATCCTTGTCTTTAATCAATGCTTAGTATGCTTATGTATGGTGAATTTTTGAATGAGATTCTTGCTAGTTTGTTGTCCTTTTGCTTGCCTCCTTGAAGGTGTTTACAAACTCATTTGCAAGTCTAGATTAGTTTTCTACTTGGAACCTCTTCTATGAAATATTTGTAAAACTAGTGAGATTATGAAATTGAGCTATCCATATTTGTCTTTTGTTGATCTAGTGTGTGTTCAAGCTTATGTGAGCATCCACTCAACTTTGGTGTATCACCTTTTTAGTTTTCTTAAGATCACTTAACCATTTTTCTAACCCTTTTCCCTATGAAGCATTAGTTTAGCATTATTTTAGGTGAGTATCAAGAGGAATCCAACATTCTCCAGAGGTCCAACCCCAACATAGGTGACCCATAGCCTAGGTTTGTTCCCATTATATAGCTCAATTGGATAGAGCCTACAGAACCCTCTCAAAGGGTGTAAATTGAGTCTAAAATAATTTTTGGCATGCTAAATGGGACCACACTCTAAAAAATAAGATTGATCAAAGTTGATACTATTTTGATCAAATTTATAGTAGTTAACTCCCAAATAACAACATCTGGAAATTTCGAAAGGAAGAATCAACACTCTAGTGTAGAACAATAGCTTCATCTCATGCAAAAGGTGAAAATAAGATCATATTCAAGAAGTATTCCCTTTGAATTTGTTGAACTACATTTAAATTTAGCAAAAATATTAAGGTTTGCCAATACACATCCACATCAAGGAACTTTTGCTCCTAGGTCATTTTCAAGGCCTACCCCTGCAAGAAGACCTTTATTAACCCCTTGCATTACCATGGCATCCCCTAGAGAATTTATGGATTTTAATGGCCAAGTTCCTCTAGACCTTGTCCAATATGATCCTATCCTAATTTTAGCCCTTAAAATTATTCCTCATTACATTGGTGACCAAGCTAAAACACCTTTTGAGCACCTCATGGACATATCCAATTTTTATAATATCTATAATATCACTGAGGAGAATATAGCTATTAGGTTATTAACTAATTATTTTAAAGGGAAGGCCCTAGATTAGTATAGAGTACTTACCACCAATTCCACTCAAACATGTGACCAATTAGGGGAACCCTTGTGTAAAATATTTGAGGACAAAAGTGATCAATTATCACTTGTAGATCAACTAACTGCCATTTCAAGAGCTCTTCATGAAGTCATGCAAGACTTCAACAAAAGGTCCTAAAAAACATGGGACATAATCTTAGTCTTAGTAAGATCAAACCTTAACTTTGATTTCCTATATTTTTTAAAGGATTTAGACAATGGCATAGTAGTGAGGATCCAATCTATGGGAGGAAATATACTTCTAGATGCATATGAGGTGGCCATCAAAGTAAAAAATTATCTAGTTTAATCTAGCAAGCTTATACCTAGACCACCAAATTGTTATCACTCCACTAGATGTCATTCCTCCTACACCAACAATTATTGAAATTCTTGTATCAAAAGAAGAGAAAACTTCCACTAATGGATCTAGTGATTCACTAGAGAAAAATAACTTTCAAGAGTTCAAGATCATTTTTTAGTCCTTGGGGAATGAACTAGTAAATGTCAAAAGGAAACATCATTTCAACAAGCCTTATCAAAGCTCATATCAAAATCTGTAGTAGGCCTTTCAATAAAATAGACCACCATATAAAGGGAACTACCAAGGTTAGGGCTAAGGTCAAAACCAAGGACAAGGGTAGCATGGCTAAAATAAGGAGAATAACTACAATCCTAATGTTTCTATACTTCTAACTCCTTGGTACTAGTTCAAAATAATTTGGCTCAAGAAGCAAAGGGTACCATGCCTTGGAATCACTCATGTAGTCAACATATTATCCCAAATATTGACCTTAACCAAGCCTTTAATGATCAATGGTAGTAAGCTACTAATTTTGGATACAACCAAGCTCTAATGGCCCAAAATGTAGAGGTACCTATGATGACCAAGCCAGAGGATCCTCCACAAGTTCAAGGGTCTAATTAAGGACCAAATCAACTAGATGTTACAATGATGAACTGTGAACAAGAAGAGTGTTAAGCATTGAACTAGCAGGCTAGTTCTATCTAGGCCTATATTCCAGTGGCAACAAACAGAAGATTTAAAAGAAGGAACATGGATGGTAATAAGGAATTAGTCTAAGATCTTCCCACCATTAATCCTTCACTAAAAAAGCCAATTGAACATGTTTTCACTCTAAAGGTTCTAGTAACTACAAAAAATTAGAGCCAAGGGAGTATTTTTATGCCCTAGGGCTCACAAGTTCAACAAACAATAATGGTGGCTCCCAAAGCACAAGCAAAAGCTGGTGGTTCACCATCAACATTGTTGAACAAATTAAAATTTTGAATTTGAGTGTACCCATGTGGGATATGCTCTCCATGTCTAGCTAGATAGACATCCTTCAAGAAGGAATATCAAAGATCAGTGTTGCAGACAAGCCAACAAGCAAGGTGAATGAAGTTATCACCAATGTAGCCAAAGGGTCTAATGAAGGACAATCAGGTAAAGTAGTCAATCATCCTCCCTTCAACATCTCAATGATCATTGGTAACTCTCTAGTGCATCATTATTTAGTGGACACTGGGGATAGTACCTTAGTGATGTCAAAGTCTAAAGCTAATCAACTTGGTTTGAAATATGAGCAATAGTCCAAAGGAGTGTTGTAAATTGATGGTTCTTTTCCCAATCCATATGGGATAATCAAAGACCTCAATATGACCTTGTAATCTTGTCTTAGTGTCTTTATGTCTCAATATGTATTGATCTTGGATGTACCTCCTCGCTTTTCACTATGCCTATCTAAAGAGCTCACAGCAAATAAATGGGGTTATCTTGTAGCAAATTGGTCCTATATGACATTCAAGACAAGGTATGGGGCCAAAGTGTCAATCAAAGTTGAGCCCATTTCACAATTCCATATAGATCCCTATGGACTAGATAATGTCAACATCAATTGCACCATCATTAATGAGGATGAATTTACGATGGGGAAGGATCTAAACACTCATCCAGAAGAGGTACCAGACATGTTCTTGGATGAGTTATGGAATGACATCTAGTTGGTGGACCCCTTAGAAAGTATCAAATAAATGGACTTGGGTGTCTACTATTTGCATGAATAAATCCATCCCATGTCATCCCTCATGAGGTCTTAATAAGATCCTAGTGGTCTATGGAAGTTTTTCTTTAATGGTTCAAAGAGAAATCATGGAGTGGGTTCAGGTGTTATACTAATATCCCCTCCAAATGATAAGTACTTCTCTTCATATAGGTTCTAATTTAGTTTCTCTTGCAATTCATCATAATATGAATGTCTCATCCATGGCCTTCAATGGGATAATAAGAGAAGGATCAAGTAGTTGTAAGTCTATGGGGATAGTGAATTGTTTGGACACCAAGTTAGAGGTCATAATTCCACTAAGAACCCCTTAATGAAGTCCTATAAACATAGAGTGTGGGACCTAATTGAGGACTTTGAGGATTACAACATTAAATCAATCCCAAGAGGATGGAATCAACATGTTGATAAGCTAGTAACTGTAGTAGCTCATTTTAACATCCCCAATGAATTGAAAAAAATCAAGGTTTAACCACATTTCAAAGTGGTAATAATACCATCAATGCCAGTTAATGAAGCTCATTGGTAGGTCTTTGAAAATGACAAATAGATTACATGTTTCTTGTATCAAGAAGCATAATTCTCCTCTTTAAACAAAGGAAAATTATAGCATCAGTATGAGGAGTAGATTGTTCAATTACAGTCCAATAAGCTTCCTAAAGGGCTAGTCACCCTAAAAGGTCTCTTTCATGAAAGGGACCATATGAGGAAGGATAAAGTAGTGATGTCAACAAATGAAGAGAACTATGAGAGAGTTCTTATCTTTGAAGACAAGATCCTCAAGATTGGAAAGGTAAGCACTAAGGATAAAAGGCATGATTTCATAGAGCTTTGTAAGGAATATGTAGACATATTTGCTTGGAAATATAATGACCTAAGGTGCTTTGATCCCAAATTGGCCCAACACACTATAGAGCTAGAGTCTAATACCAAGCCTATCAAATAAAAGTAGAGGCCCATAAATTCCAAGATTGAAGAGATCATGATCAAGGAATTAACCAAGATTATTGAATCCAAGATCATCTTCCCAATCAAGCACTCATCATGGGTAGCTAATATAGTACCTATTAAAAAGAAGAGTGGTAGCTCAGATTATTTATGGACTTCAGGTATCTTAATAGGGTTTCTTTGAAGGATCATTACCCTCTACCATCCATGGAACAACTCTTATAAGTAGTTATTGGTTTAGAATACTTCTCTTTCCTAGATGGGTATTCAAATTATAACCAAGTGATAGTGAGAGAAGAGGACCAATACAAGACTACCTTCGCCACCAAGTGGGGGACATTTGCTTATCATAAGATGTATTTTAGGTTATCTAATTATGGGGAAACCTTTCAAAAAGTAATGGATATGGCTTTCCAAGGATTGATAAATTAAATGGTACTAGTCTACTTGGATGACATCACAGTATTTTCCAATAATGCTAGCAAGTGCATGGACCATCTGAGGTTGATATATTAGAGATACAGAGAGTATGGGATCTCTTTAAATCTTAATAAATTTGTGTTCTCTATGCATGAAGAAAAGTTTTTGGGTCACATTGTCTCAAAAGAAAGATTATCCATTGACCCTAATAGAGTAAGTGTTATCTTAGCTTTATCCTTTCCAAATCACAAGAAGGGGATCTAGAGCTTCCTTGTGATTATTAAATTTGTGAGAATGTTTATACCTGGTTTTGAAAACTTGGTCAAGCCTATCACCACCATGCTAAAAAAGAGCAAAGTGTTTTCTTGGTTAGATGAAGGCAAGGTAGCTTTTCAAGCCATCAATTTGGCCATTTCCCAAGTACCCTCACTCTTGAACCTTGATTTATCTAAGGACTTCATCTTGTACGCCTTTGCCAATGTTGACAACATATCAACTATGCTAATGTAGAAGTTTTTTTTTTAAAGGACCTCAATGGGGTACTCCATAGATGCATAAATGATGACCATGTGACCAAACTCTTGTAGAAGTTCCATGATGGACCTATAAGAGGTTATTTTTCAACTAAAACCACCGTAGAAAAGGTAATGAGGGTTGGTTATTATTGGCCCAATATTTTTAAGGATTTTCATGAATGGATTATAAAATGCTAAAAGTGTGCCCTATTTATAAGAAATCAAAAGCTAGTAGCCCTTCCACTCAATCCTATTCAGGTGGAGCATCCCTTCATGCAATGGGGGTTAGACTTCATAGGGATGATCAATCCACCAAAAAATATAGGGTATAGATGGATGGTCACTACAACTGACTAATTCATTGGGTAGGTGGAACATTTGCTTTAAAGGAGGTTAGTGAAGGTGCAGTCTTGGATTTCTATGATAAATTTGTAACTAGGTTTGGTGTCTTAGCCACCATAATTTCTAATAATGGATTAGAATTCCTTGGTATGAAGACAAGTGAGTGGGATCTCAAATTGGGCATCTACTTTAACACCTATTCCAACTAATATCCCTAAGGAAATGGATTAGTAGAGTCTACAAACAAGAATTTGCTAAAGATCATTAGGAATATCATGGAAGAGAATTAGAGAACATGGCACATTAAGATAAGGATATCCTTATGGGCTGATAGGGTGACTCCCAAAATCACCATTGTTAATTCTCCATATATTCTTGTGTATGAAAGGGAAGCTAAATTGTCTATCTCCCTTGAGCTACCTATATTGGAATTGGCCCATTAGCTTGAGTTGATGGAGGATAAGCCCATGAATTTGAGGATGATAGATCTCATGGAGCTAGAAGAAACCAAGAACCTTGCTATGAAAAATTTGGAATCACATCAAGGTCAGGTTAAAAATCCTTTGACAAGAGACCTACAGTAAGGATCTTCAAGGAAGGGGACCTAGTCCTTAAAAGGGACTCAAATAAGGCCAAACCAAGAAACCATACAAAGTTTAATAGATTGTGGAGTGGTCCTTATTTATTATATGAATGAAATGAACATAATGATTTTTAGCTTGCCCCACTAGATGGAGAGGTATTACCCATCCTAGTCAATGGCATTCATTTAAATCCTTGTTATTGAATAACATCAAATCCATTGTAACATATTGTACATGTTAGAATAAATTTATGCTTCCCTCTAAGTGCCTTGTGCACATTCCTTTTATGTTCTATTATTTCCTTTTCTAAAGTGCCTCAATCATTTTGTTTTTTATTTTATTTCTTTTGGTCCTTGATGCTTTAAGAGAGGTTTAACTCAGTTGTAGAGGCTAATGACTCCATGCCTAATGGACTAGATAAGGCAAATGGTATGGGTTCTCAAAGCATAGTAGGCATGCTTCCCTATGATTTTCCAAAAATGTTGGAAAATTTGGCCCATATAACAAGATTATGCCTAGATAGACCAAGATGTTAATGAATGTGTAGGTGAACAAAAGTTCTAGATGCAATGAGTGGTCTAAAGAACTGAGTTTGCTCACAAATATTTTGAAACACTTTAAGTCACTTAAATTGTAATTTGTCAACTTCTAAGGGACAAGTTTAAAGTGTTGCAAAGACCCCATGAGATGTTAAGAGTGCTTGGAATGACTTAGAAATCTCCTAGCATTCATCTAGTCATTTATTGCATTCATCTAGACATTTTAGGTCTAGTGATAGAAATTCTAAGTAGGAATTTTATTGACATCACCATTACCACATGTGGATGAGTCAATAAGAATGGATCATATGGGTCTCTTCATTTTATTCCAAAGAACATATGCATGAAGGTTTTTGTCTTCCACCAAATTTCATTGAAAGATATGAAGACCCAAAGTTGACCTCTCATGCAAAATATGCTAACAATTTCCATACTTGGCCATTTTTGAAGAAGTTTAAATAGAGCCAAGCGAGTATATTAATGAGGAAATATCTCATGCATGTGATAGTCTCAATAAAAAGTGATCACATGGGTTTGTTCATCTTAGTCCCTAGTTACTATGCGCTAAGTTTTAGGTCATCTGCTAAAGCGTGGTAGAAGTTATGCATGTTCAAAGTTGGCTTTTTAGTCAAATTTCACTAAGTTTCCCAGTCTAGATGTCATGTGGGAATGAATGGACCAATCAGCTTGATAATATTTTAAACACACTTAGAAGGATATATGGACCATTAGATCAAATGGGTTCATTCCTTTGGGCCTCAAGAACATCTCCTAAAAATTAGGTGCCTCCATGACTTTTGTGCTTCAAGTTATAGGCCTTCAAAGTCAAACTTGTAACATAAGACATTTGTGCTAACATCAAAAAAAGGACACTACAAAAATCTATTTTTATTAAATTTGATGATATACAAGACATCAAATATGTTCTACAATACATCAAATACAATCTATGATACATCAATTTTAATCTTTGTAAACTAACCATTGGGGATCAAATAGTGGGTCCCAATTGATCTAATGGTTTGCATTGCATCATACATTCAAATCTAACATCAAGTGGAGGTCAAAGGGGTAATTTAATCTCAAATATCAGATGTTTGTATGACAAGTGTTAATAGCATATTTAACTGATAGATGATCAATGGCTCACAGGCACTCATATAGATCTAAATTGATGGAATGAGATGAGTCAATATGTTAATGGGTCGAGTTGGATTTCAATGGCCAATTAGAATAAAGGCAATCCTAAGGTGTTTGATGGAGGTTGAGAATCCATTTTTGACCAAGGGAAACAAGGTTTTGCAAGGTCATCCAAAGTTCATTGAAGCTCATTTTAACACCATGGATAAATCAATATGATGCAGTCAGACATAAGGAATGTAAAGAGACCACCATTAAGGCTAAGTATGGACCTCTAGTTTGTATTTTTATAGCTTGAAAGGTTCATATATGACTGTGTTCTCCCTTCTCAAAGGAGGACCTATGTATACAATGAATTTTTAGTTCTTGTAGAGATAAAGTGGGTCTATTTGGACCTATTTAGATCAAGGAAAAGGATATGTGGTCTATAGGTCTGCATTGATATGGAAAACTATAGGAAAACCAATAAACTTAGATTAGTTTTCCACCTATAAATGGACCTATGATCCAAACATGAAGATAAAGAAAATAGGTGACCAATCCAAAGGGTCCCTGTCCTTCACCATAGCCATAATCTTGACAAACAATGATCTAAAAACACAAAGCCATGATCTGATCAGATCCATGAGCATGAGGTTTTATCCTCAAGCAAGAGATGGCATGAAGGATCAAAGATAAGTTCTTATGTTTGGAACTTCATCTATGAGCATTTAATGTGTCCTTGTAACATTTGGGGACTTTCTCACTCAATAAGCCATGGGTAGTGTCCTAATTGATCAAAAAGGTGCCAAGGTTTTTATTGGCTAAGGAGCAAAAGGTGGCAAAACAAGTTTAATTAATGACTGAAGAACAAAGTATTCTTTTTCTAATGGAATGTTCTCACATCCTTTCTTTCTCTCTCTCTTCTCCTATAAATCATGGTCTCATTCCCATTGAAGGCGTTCTCATCTCTTAGAATCTAGCATACTCTTATGAGATAAGGATACCCATTGAGACTCTTGAGAAAGTGTGTTCATTTGATATGGTTAAACCCTGTCAAAATATTGTAAAAACTACCTTTTAAAGTAATAGGATCAGCTCTTTGCCTATCTCTTGTCTTTAATCAGTGCTTAGTATGCTTATGTATGGTGAATTTATGAAGGAGATTCTTCCTAGTTTAGTATCCTTCTGTTGCCTCTTTGAAGGTGTTTTCAAACTAACTTGCAAGTCTAGATTAGTGTTCTACTTAGAACCTATTCTATGAAATATTTATACAACTAGTGATATTGTGAAATTGAGTAAGCCATAGTTGTCTTTTTTTGATCCAGTGTGTGTTCAATCTTATGTGAGTGTCCATTTAACATTGTTATATCACCCTTTTAGTTTTCTTAGGAGCCCTTAACCATTTTTCTAACCCTTTTCCCTATGAAGCATTAGTTTAGCATTAGTTTAGGTGAGCATCAAGAAGAATTTGGTCTTCTTTGGAGGTCCGACCCAAACATAGCTGACCCATAGCCTGGGGTTATTCCCATTATATAGCTCAATTTGAGAAAGCCTAAAGAACCCTCTTTAAGGGTGTAAATTGAAACTATAATAGTTACATTTTGTGTTTAAATTATTTTTATTTCTTTTTGTGTGTGTTACATTATGTTTTACACTTAAGTATTTATATTGCATACCTTGTATTTAAGGTTGTTTACATCATGCATTTTAACTCTTTTATTTTCTATTTTGTGTTTTGTGCTTAAATGTGTTATGTTTTCAAATTAGTCTTGACATTTTATCATTATCTTGGATTTTAAATATTCATACTTGAACCAATCCATGTGAAATTGACATACAATGTTATTATAGATTTTATATACTTATGATGCATAATTTCATTTACAAAATTAAATACCAATTGCTTAAGATTTTACATAGTAATGTGAAGCCAAAATAATTTCTAAAATCACTATCAACCTATCCAATACATCTTCACAATAAATATTCCATTTTCTATAAACACATCCGATAACATAAACACATCTCTATCTCTATGCTACCTAAGGACATGCATCTCCTGAATTAGGCATATAGTATCTGGTTATATTGCATGTACATACATGAGATAAACACAAGTGAAAAATAAACTTGCAATATAGATAAGATAATCATGGTAAAAAAATATACATCAATATCCATATTCTTATCAACATATCTACATCAAAAACTCTCATGTCATGCAAATATAATGAGCATCATAAAAGAATTTAAGAGTACATGTACAAATAGCCATGAGCCAAAATGAATACCATATATATCTCAAAATAAAAAAATTATATGTCAAAAGAGTATATACATGTACAAAAAAAATGTGGAGCTATAAGATACAATCTCAACTTTGGCTAGCCCCATCTCTAGGGAACTCTGATCAAAGATTTGTCCTATGCCTAGTGTTTTCAATCGTGGTGGATGTGGTGGTGGTAGACCCATCACAACCCATTATGGAGCCAATTGTGCCACTGACCACATTGAAACTATAGTGTGTCAATACCTAGATGTCTTGTTGGTATATTGTCTCCATGAATACTCTCTATAAGTAGGTGCCCTATGATCTATTGGGATTGTTGCCTCATAAAAATTGTGGTAGTAATCAATCTTGTTATTCATGCATAGGACATCATCTTTCATGTGTAAATCATCATATTTGGATGTGATAATGTCAACTAATTCCCTAGACATCCCTCAATCAAATACAACCTATTGATCCTCATCTAGCTCCCCACAAAGCCTTTGAACATCACTAATGACCCTAACTCAATCTACACAAGCTCTATCCCCCTCACCTATGACTATCACTAACTCTTAATCTTGTGCCATCAACTAAGTATGAACACCTATCAACTATGAATCTTGCCCTCTTAATGAATCAATGTCTATATTCTAGGATTTAATGATGCCTTATAACCTAGTGTCTCTCCCTAAGTTGTAGCTAACCTTGTTTATAGCTCAGCCATATCCTACTCTAATCATGTAATATCTGATAAACATGTTGTGAGAACATGTTTTAGCATATCAATAAGTGCCTAATCCTCTATGAATTTCCTTGTGATGGAGGTCCTATCCTCCCCTATACCTATACCATCACTTGTACCATAGGTCCTATCCTCTCCTATACCTATATCCTATTTTGAGGCACCACATATTACCTCGACCATCTTTGTATCTATTAAATGATCATGTCACCCATCCCCATCTCTATATCCATCCCCATATCCATATCCATCTCTATACCCATCTCCATCTCTATACCCATCTCTATCTATATCTCTATCACCACCCTATACAAATGGGAGTTGTAAAGTCTAATATGTTATATGCTACATAGGCATCTAAAGAACCTATTGTGTCAGTTGTTGCATTAGAATCTGAACAATATGTAGGAGAAGGCATATGGTATTACCTATTATACAGGAATCTATATCTATGTGTTTCACCACCCCACATCCCTTCTATATTTCACTCTCCTCTAGTATTACCTTGATGATTGGGGCTTAGGTATAGTCAATTAGATAGGTTAAAATCCTACCCACCATATTGTATAGGCATTTATCATGTTAGCATTTTCAACCCTACTTGTATAAGCACACACTATTGACTATACCATATCAAAACTAGTAATAGCCTGAGATCTTGGTACTAGTAGACCATAATCCCTAATCTCTCATGTTATGTGTTCAAATAAATGGGACCCCTCTAGCACATCCTACTAGAATCTAAACTAAAATTGTACATGATCAGGCCTATATCTCTCCATAATGAGGTCATGATGACCTATGATGTAGAAGGGCATGAACATGTACTTAAACACAAAGTCATCCTCTATCCAGCCAAATTTCATCACCATATATGGTCATTAAATAAAGTCACCATCTACCATCTCATCAATGGCTCATTGATAAAATTACAAGTCTCCCTAGTGGCATTATAAACATTCCCCTGTGTAGAACCAACCATAGGCCATAGGATCCTCAAGTCCCCTTTGAAACCTCTAACCAACTAGTTACTCTATAACAATGTGATCCCATGCCTAGAACTAAAACAAAGTGTTATGTCTAATACATATCCCTTTTATTATCAATCAATGCAAGTCATACTAGAGTTGCACTAATATCACTATACCCCATGCAAAGTGAGTAGTGAAATCCAGTATATCTCTAACCACTCCTCTGAGCCCGATCTAAAACAATCATCCACTCTTATCATGTAGCATGAATTCATTGACATGATCCATAAATATCAATACATCTTAAGGTATTAAAATCTATTTTGGAGGTGGTGCCTCTCTAGTAAAAATCATTGGAGGCCAATCTAGGTCCTCCAAAATGTCAATGTCAATGGACCCCTTTGCAATCATAAGATCCATCACACTAATAGGATCCTCTAATGCCTCTATCCTTCCCTACGGTATCTAATAGATTTTCTAGCCTTAAATAGGCACTCATAAGATCATGTACACATCTTATAAAGTCATGGTGGTCTCTACAATGGGTAGGTGAGATGTAGAAGTCTTTTAATACCATCTCTCCACTACTACTGATAAATAAGCACAATCAACTTGAATAAATAGTATATGAGCTATATGTTGTTAATCCATTACCTCTAAGAGCCCTTCCATCTCATCTATCATGATCCTTGGTTGAAGTATTACTTATGAATGTTGCTCATGTGTTGTCACAACTCTTACTTGCTCCTGCATATCACACACCAAATAGAATCAAGTTACTCACTTGTTTATTTTTCTTTTAGCTAATCAATTTACCATTTTATTCTAGTTTTGGACATAAAATTATATTCTTCTATCTTAGGTGGCCTTTTCTCTTAGACTATTTACCATTTTTTTCAAACTCATTGTTTTGCTAAATGACTTCATCATTTGACAAAGTATTTTCACCATTCTAGAGGGAGATCTTATTGTTTTCCTCCAACATCCATGACTTCATTATTTTGTAGGTCATTCCTATCATTTAGTAGGATGACCTTGATATTTCTAGTGAATTCGATACTTTTGTTTACTATTTTTATTATATAAATTTTATATTTAACTAGTTTTCCCATAATTTGACTTACATTTTCACCATTATTTTATCTATATCACCATTTACGTGATTTTTAATGAAATATGTGATTTCACCATTTTGGCATTTTTCATATATTTTGGTGATCTCATCGATTTCCATGCTAGATCATTGTTTGTGTGTCATTCCCACCATTTATGTTGGCTCTATTTTTGAGAATGGAAAAAATGCTTTTTCATCTTCTTTTAGGGCCTAATACATGTCATAAATACAAATTTGGACAAATACAAAAGGTACTTACTGATGCCCCACTCCCTAGTGGTTACTAGTACTCTCAAACATTCTCCCCAAGGTGTCTATAATGACTGATATTTATCACTTTATTCACTTATTTAATGTTCAAAAACTAGAGATCTAAATCACAATAGTCGAGGGTAAAAATGAATATTTTTCACCACTTAGGGGTTAATATATAGTCAAATTTTTGAAATTTTCCCTTTCACCTATTTATGATTATTATTTATTATCGAGAGGTTTATTTTTGCCTTGTTTACCCATTTTCTAATCGATTTTCTTCTAATTGCCCCATTTTTTAGCCTCTTCTAATGAAATACAGGTTTATTTCTTCTATTTGAGGGCCTACTTGTTAATTTTTTTTTTGCTCTACCCTTGAAGGCACATCATGGGCCTCCCAAAAAATGTTAGGGGCATTTTATAGGAATCTTTAATTGTTTTTTATGCATTTATTCAAGTAGTTGGATACTTTATTTTACTGTTATTTTAGTTTGTGTTTGTTTGTTTCTTTACATGTCTATTTTTTTTCCCTTTTTTATTGTCACCTTAACTCGGTCTATAATGTTAGTGAGGTCATCATCATGGTGCTATTTGTTATTTTATTTTACTTGAGTCTATGCATTGTCATATTCTATCATTGCCATCATGGCTTTTATCATTAGTGTGATGTTTTCATTTGTATATTAGATCAGGGATCAGTCCTTATGCACATTACAAGTTGGTCAGCATGGTCTTTTATATCATGGTGCATACCATTTAGTTTTATATCAAAAATAAATATGTTGGAAGTTTAATCATCAATGTTAAAACAAGATTTATCCTTATCTACTATTCCCCAACCAATTCATCATGTGCCTAATCATCATTTGTTAGAATGAAAATATACCCTACAAGGGCAAACCATTTAGACTGATCAACAATTAATTTTTTCTTGTTTTGGTAACTCATTGAATCAAATGATCAAATATACCCTAATGGTGCACATTATTATTGATCAACCAAAACCACCCTTTTGGGGGCCCATTCCCTCATGTAGTATTTCTTCTCATTCCAAGCTGGTAGTTTTCACCCTATTTATGGCAAGTCAAAGTGTGCCACTTATTTTGGGATGCATCCTTCCCACTTCCCCCCATATTAGGGCTCATTGGGATTAATCTCATCCATGGTTAATTTTAATATTTTTTTTTACTTTTTCCTCTCTTTTTTGAGATCCCATGCATTCTTGCATTCCCACCTACCCTTTTGAGCGAGCATCATGGGTCACTATTTATTTCTTCATCCAAATTTTTCAAATTCTTATTAATGACTTTTTCATTCTATTAAAATAGGTTATTGTGCCTAGTGTCTAACAATGCCTTCTCAAATAGAGGTAAAATGTAGAACTCAATTCTCACCATTTTCATGTAAAAATTACAAGTTTGAATGACTTCCCATAATAATACACACATTGAATCAAAACTATTGAAAGGATTTGATTCACTTGTACACATCACATGTATTTATTCACATTAATAAGTCCCTAATTGGGGCATTACCCTGTACACAATCATCAACTTCTTCCAATTCATCTCTAGTCAAATTATGACCTACCAATTTGACATTTTTAACCAATAGTACATGGAAACTAATCAAATTTTAATAATTACAAAAAACCTAATCATATCCAATTAAATCTGTAAGTGAAATATCTATATCAAATTAGTTAATATCTAATTTTGGAAAATGAAAATTCAATAGATATCTGAAAAGGTGACATCGTCTTGACATCATTAATCATAAAGTCAAAAATGCAAGCCAAGCCTAATAAATTCATTAAATATTTTATTTATGTAATCTATACCTATTAATTACTCCATTCTTCCAAAATATTAATTTTAACATTAATTTCATTTGGTTTTCAAATTTGAATCAATATTGGACCACACATCTTGATCTTGAGATGGATGGTTGGTATCATTTTAGGAGAGCTATAAATATAAGGTCCTCCATGAACAATTATCAAAACTTATTTGTTAAAATGTATAATGTCAAAATCATGTTAAAATATTCACCATTTATTTATCTTGATTGATCAAATCCATTGATAGACAAGGGGAGATTTCATCAGAATGAACAAAGTGTATTGACAAAGACTCCTACTTCACAAACTGAGTCCAAGAATTTATAAACAATTATTATATGGAGTCTTTAAGAAAGGTGAATGTCTTATTTTTTTTCTTATATTGATTTACTTATATATTAATTCTATCTTTCCCTAGGGATAAATCATAGAGTGATGGTTCTTGAGTTCATTTTGGGTTTCATTCATTAACGTTGTATTAACCCTCTTTATTTCTTGTTCTACATTGTCTATGCCACTATCCATCTTACCATGGATTATTCTATTTGATAATTTAATTTTAAACTTTTATTTTTGTATAGATAAATTCCTTAACTTTTTATGTTTAAAATTTTATGTGTGTTTGCAGAGTGATTTGAGGGCCCACAAGTTTCATCGGGGATATATTAAGAGATGATTGTGAACGGATCAGGGTTGAGAGATGTGTAGAAGTTGGATATTATTTGATATGACATGCATATGACTACCACTTTGGTAGATAATTGGGATTCAAATGCATGTACATTTTGGTTACCCATAAGGAATATAACTGTCACCCTAGATGTGTGGTAGATTTTATGATTGCCTATAGTTGGTATTCAAGTTGCTACCAATATTAGAGATAGATTGGGTGATGCACATCAATATTAGATATGGCATGCTAAGGGTGATGATTATGCCACATGAGATTATACATTATTATTTTTTGAGATTTTAGTGTCAGTGGTTTTATGATTGTAAATATTTTTATGTGGGATATTTGTCACCTTTGTTGCAGTTGACAAAGGTGGTATTGTTATTTCATACTAAATGATTAATATTGTTCATAGCATTAAGGATCATGGCACTCAATATTCTTGAGGGCACACTATATTTACCCATTTTTATAATCATTTACATAGGTTTACCTAATATGTATATGTTATAGGCATGGGCTAGGCCACATTGTTGGGCATACAAGCACATAGTGAAGATTGGACTAGTTGAGATGATCCCTCACTAGATGGGCCTATCCCTTGATGTATTTTTGGAGATGGAATAGTATGGGTCAGGTGACACAATATAGTATGATGGATTTTCATCAAATTTTATATCAGTTAATAACATTTAATATCATATGGTAGTCACATCGATGCTTTGAGGGTTGGGAAGAGGATGTTGTGGAGATACGGTGTATTTAGGTTAGTTGTTAGTTACATGGTTAGTTTTTAGGAGTATATGAGTGGTTTAAATTTGATCATGTGATATGAAAATTTGGTATTATTAAGGGAGTGCCCCAACAATAATTATATGGGCATGGTTAGTGAGAGACCCAACATAAATGGGGGAGTAAACTTGATTACTAGCAAAAAAATTAGATATTATATATATAGATGAGGTGGATGAGGTTGTGTACATTCCAAATGTGTATGGTGTTGATTTAAGTGATGATTATACTCATCATTGGACAAAATGAATATGGCCATGTTTTTTAATAGTGGTTATCACAACTACCCCAATCGTAGATCCATGAAGGGTTGGTATAGATGGTAGGTATATTTATAGTATGATTTTTTGATATATTTTGATAAATTAATAATATATGTGCTAATGTGATGTGTTTGATTGTATATGGTTAATGATGATTATTGGCCAATGCTGATAAATGTTACCCTTCAAGTGTTGACTAGACATATTCTTGATAATGTTATTCCTAAGGGTATTATGGAATGAGTTGATGTTGCAAGGTTGCATGCTTATTTATTTGATAAACTTATCAATGATATGGCCATATATATGCATGCATCAAGTAGAGTGGAGGATCTTCAGGTGGATTGGGATGTCTTGTTTATCTATAGGGATCAATTATGAGTGGAATTAGCCCAATGTCATATTCCTCCACTAGCTATAGATTCAGAGTTGAGACAAACCTATTTGTAAAGTATGTTTGCTTATAGGAGGAATATACCAAACTTAGTGAGAGGTTGGCCACTTCTAAGGATTGAAGTAGATCATAATATATGTCACCTAGTGTAGTGGGTGCTTCAACCTCTTGAGTACCCATGGGAGATGATGGTGATGTATATGTTGATTATGCTTTGATAGTTAGTATCTAAGAGTCAACTATTTATTGATGTTATGTTATAAATTTAATATGTATAAACATTTTTTTATGATTTTAAATGATGTGGACAATTTATGTTATTTTCCTTAGTGTATTATGCTATATTTGGAATTGTTTGGAATGTGAAATTTCCAACTATATAATAATATAACACATGGATCTAGTTTTTTAGTGTTTGTGTTTACATTATCTAATTTTTTGTGTAATGTATTATGGTTGAATTGTAATTATGTCGGTTTGGGAACCCATAATTTGGTGGGTGATTTAAAGTTATATTTTGAGTTATTACTTGCATGGAGATATTCTTGTAATTAGGATTAATATGAACACTCATATTTTAGATATAATTTGGAAATTGAGAAGGACATTTTTGAATGTTTAGATTTTTAAAATATTTTTTAATTGTGTTAAGATTTTTTTGAAATGAATTAAGTCCTTTTATTAGTATTTTTACTTATAATTTATCTAAGTTCATATCAATCATTATCATGATGTCCATTAATGCAATGGAAATTAAAAAATGGTTTGCCTTTAATTTTATCGAAATGGTGTTGAGGATGATAATAATTAGGGTGTAAAGTAAGAAACCTTTTATCTATTAATTTAGGTAACATATCATGTGGATGTTCATTAGGAGAAAAAATTATGGGTTGTGATTTTATTACATGTGGATGATGTTTATAATTATTTACTCTAGGAAGATGTTTTCCCCCTTTATATAACACTTTAACTTGATTTTGTTTAGATTGAACATGATGCAAAAAAGAGGTGTGGGTGTTAATTAAAGTTTTTTTTTATTAAGTAGAATTGATTGGGTATTGTCTTTAAATAATTCAATGTCCCCATCCATATGATTGGAAATGGTAACAAGACCTAATTCATAATACATTGACAAAAGATGTATTTTACTTGAGATATGTCGGTTGGTAAATTAATTGATGTATAACAGTTTTAAATCTTAAGATATAGTCATAAACTTGCTCATTTTGACCTTGATGAAAAGAGGGTATCTTTTCATAAGTAACCATAGGTCCCTTATTGTGAATATATTAAATTAAAATGATTCTTATAGCTCAAGAAAATTAGATAAGGATCTAATAGGAAAGGAATTAAACTAAAAAATTGCACATCATTTTAAGGTTTTAGGAAAAAATTGTAATAATAAATAGCTACCATTATACCCACTCGTGGACTCATAAAAATATTTAAGGTATAAGTAAGGGTCACCACTTTATCAAATATGGAAAATGTGGGAGTTTAGAAGTTAGGAGGTAAAAGTAAATATAGATTGTTATGCATAATAGGGTTACCAACAATGGCATTAGAATAAACCTGAGTGTGGTATGCTTTACTCCCAAAGGATAAATGGTGTACTTTTTCTTATAGATCCCATATGGTGTGCATTAGAGAAATGATCTCTTGAGGAGGGATATTGAGATTTTAAAGAGGATCATTTAGGGTTTGAATTAGGTTATTAATATTATCCATAGGTAAACTAGTGTGAATTATATAAATATGATTAGGAAGATATTATTCTCTAAATATGGTTAGTTTTGGATATGTAACATTAGGAGTAATAGAATCTTCTTGTACACCTATGTTAAATTGGAAAGGATAATGATAACCATAATTATAATATTTATGTATGTTTTTATCATTAGCAGAGGGTAGTATAGAAGTATCTAGGAAAGTAACATGCTCATCATCACTACAAACATAATCATCATCATACTAATACTCATCATAATCACTATAATTATGATGAACATAATGAATAGAAAGAGGGATATTCATGGTTTCCATTTTTTAAGTGACAAAATGGGAAGAGGATAACTATGGCATGTGTGTTCACTAGTTATGGGATGTGAATAAGGATATATTTTATGATTTTGAATAGGTTTTGACTAAACTATGTGGGGATAAGGGTAAGAAGGATAAAAAATTTGTTCATAACAAGCTTCACTATTAAGAATAGGTGACAAGATTAAAAAAGGCAGGGAACAAAAATAAGGAGATTATTAGCTCTGTAGAGTAGTTTCTAAGATTGGATTAGGAGGAAGGATATCATCATCACTATAAACATATTCATCATCATACTAATCCTCTTCTTAGTCACTATATTATTGATATTTATCATTAAAAATAGGAGAGGGAGGAGAAATGATCTTGGTTTCTATAATAGGTGACAAGATTGTAATAGGAGAACTATGACATTTATGGATACTAGCTATTGTATGTAAATAAGATATGGTCTCAATACTAATAGGGTTGGATTAATCCTCATGATAAGAAAATAGAGGAGTTTATTCATGGTGAACATAATCCTTTTTTATACATAGGTTAAGGTAAGAATTTTTATAAGAATAAATGCAATAAAGGGCCTAGAAAATGTAAGAAATAAGTTAGGTTTGCAAGGATAAAGGTTTTATTCCTTAACTATATGAGTAAACCTAAGAGATATTAGATAATTAGTATTTTAAGGTTCCATTTCTCTAAAATTGTTTCTAGAAAAGGAGGTGAGGAGGAGGTATGAGTAAGATCTATGATCACATACATAGTATATAGTGTAGTAGGAGCTATAGATGAAACTATGGGTGCAACAAAAGGAGGTTATATAGGATAATACAAGGAGAAATATATACATGAATAGGAATAACTAGATGTAGCTAAATAGTTTCCTATAGGGGAGACCAAGGAGGGATATATAGGTGAATAGGAACCACTAGATGTCGCTAAAGAGGTTTTTATAAGAAAGACCAAGGAGGATCTATAGGTGAAATCAAGGAAGATTCCATAAAGGGATAAAAATATGTATCCAAAGAGGAGTCTAAAGGAGAATCCAATGAGGAATTGACAAGTGTAAGCAAAGGATAATCCAAAGAGGAGTCTAGAAGGGAGGGGAATAAACATCACTATATGTAACCAAAGAGGGTTCTAAAGGCTAATCTAAGGAGGAATCTATGATTGTATGCAAAGAAGAGTCAAAATAGAAATCCAAAATAGTGTCCAAGGGATGTTCTAAAGAGGGATCTATAGAAGAAACCAAGGAGGAATCTGTAGATGAAGTAACAGGCATATTTTGATCCTTTTTGAAAAAATGGCATTCAAAAATCATCATATCATCTTTCATTAGTTTAATTTTATTTATAATTATCCATTCAAATTGATCATAAGAAAAATGGATGCAAGCATATTGTCTATCTATAATATATGCAATGAATTGGAATACAAGAAAAGTGTTGAAAAGTAACATTATGTCTAGCATATACAAGAGAACTAGTGATTTGTAACACAATACAAAAAAAATTTAAGGTATGATAGGTGATCTACAAAATGGTTTTGAATGATTTGTAGGCTCTTAAAGATACTTGCTCGTCAATTGGATAGTGTCAACCCAATGTTTTAGATCACTAACTATGGAGGTAGAACCATACCCATAGCTCAATAAACCCTATTTTGAGGGTAAGTTGAGATTTAACTTATCGAGGCTAACCACTTATCAGTGTATTATAAAATTAGATAGATGGTATAACTTCATATAGGTGTAAATAAGGGGATACTAGGCATTTATTTTATATTATGAGGTAAGTGAAAACTAAATCCCATGTTTAGATCTATATTATGGCTGAGTATTGGAGTAAAAAACCCTCGTGCCATGATGTCTATAAATAGAACACCATGTAGCCCTTCATGGTAGTAGTTAATTAGTCTTAAAATTGTCAAAACGCAATTTCTAAAACAAGCACAAGCAAATAAAAAATAAAGAGAAAATAAACTGAAATATTTTTATGTAGGAATCAACAAGTTTTAGATTTTAGAATATCATATTTTAACTAAAAATCCTAGACCACATAAAAATCAACAAACAACAAGTAATAAACTATTGTACAATAAATAATTATAATTTTTTAGAGATCTATTTAGCATTTTAATAAAATTAAAAAGGTTATTGCATTAAAATAGTAAATAAATAGAACCCATAAATTAATTTTAGAATAGATTTATCTATTTTTAGTTATGCAAGACTTACTAAAAATAGTAAATTTCTATTTTTGGAAAATATATGTAAAACTTTACGAATCAAAAATATATTTTTTATTAGATATATACAAACACAAAACACCTCTAATATTTTTTCAATTTTATTTGTTTTTAAGCAGTTGTGAGTATAATAAATTTTTGATTTTAAATGAACTGTGACGAAACCCTAGATTCTTTTAAATATAAAATCTAAATCTATTGAAAAATGTGAATTATTTTTTAAATATGAGATAGGTTATTACATAAAAATAGAAAATAAACATAACTCAAATATTTATTGCAGAATAGATTTTTTTATTTTTAGTTATACAAGTAATTATTTAAAATATTAAATGATAATTTAGTGAAAGAAAATCTATAATTTTATGAGAAAAAATATTTTTATAGATTTGCCTATGGTAAACAAAAACCTAGTATATTTTTTCAAATAAATTGGATTATACCAAAAAATACAAAAAAAACCCTAGTGAGGATATAGGGTTTTGACAATGTTTGATACTATGTGGGTTCACCAAAATGTTTAATCTATTTGAATTCAATTAAATAATTTGAACATAAATAAACTATACAAATTAGTATACAATAAAATACAATGCAGTGCCAAAATATTTGAATGAGTTGTAATAATAATTGATAGTATAAATTGTGTACTTATCTTATTCTAGTTGTTTTGTTAAATAGATAAGCTAAGATAATATAATCATGTTATTATGTCATTTCTAGATAGAATATAAATATATATAGGTATAGGTGCACAGTATGTAGATAGGATCGCATTATGTTGTTATTCTTTAGTGTGAATTTTTTCATGTTAATTGTACATTGGATCTAAAATTCTAGGTTAATTTGCCTTTGTCTGAGTATTATCTGATTATGTGTGGGGCCTATTTGGATGCATGGATCACTTGAAAATCAAAACCTTGATTCCTTAAAATACACAAAATGGACATTAAATGTAAAATGGGGGGGCTATAGGGTAATAGGAATAGTCAAAATAGCCTTATAAACCCTTATGTTTTAACTAAAAACTACCTACATAGTTTAAGTGGACCTCAGGCTGATGTACTTATCCCTCCTAGTTATGTGTGTGAAATCATGGATGTAAGATTATATAATCATTTAGATATGAATGAACTTGGCACAATAAAATGAAAATGATGTGTCCAGCCTTACACTATGCATATAAATCAATTATTTAGCATGTATATAACTTTTGAACATTGAGAGTAAGCTTCCCCTTGCAATACATTTATTTATATATACATTTGACTTTGAATTTATGGACTCATTAGCACATAAATGGTCAGAATAAAAGAACCAATTATCATAAAAAAGACCATTATAAACATAGAAACTTATGAGACTTCCACAAGTTATGGTAGGACAAGTCTACATTACATGATAGGTGTGTAGTGCACTCCTATCCAAGTGGTGTGGACTTGTCAACATGACACAAAATGAACATATAAATACAGACAAAAAGTATGGATTCCCAATACAAGATATAAGAAGATAGAATAGTTACATACACAAAATTTAAAAAGATAATAATAGAAATAAGAACAAGACTTGGGACACGACGTGTCAATGAGTTATTCATTCATCCACTATGATCCGAATGGATGGAGTTATGTAAAAGTGTATATTTTTAATAATATTGTAGAAAATTTAGGTGACTAAAAAATAAAATCATGTATTCTCTCTTATAAGAGCCTATTAAATTCCTATATATATGTGTAGATCATATTCATGTTTCCAATTAGGCCCATATGTGTGCAAACATTGAGAATATTTCTTGGTGATGTAAGATTATATATTTCCCAGATGCTCATGCATTATAAACCTAGGGTAATATTTTTTGACCTTGGTGCTCACAAATTTGGGATAGATGTTAGAACCACCCTTTTGGCTCGAGGTATAAATCTAAAATGCACCCTTCCACTAGGTGAGGTATTTTCACATTTTATAGCCACCTGTTGGATTACAAACAGTCCTTATCCACCAAATTCTCACCACATTATCTCCATTACCACTCCAAATGATCTTGATATGACCCCCAAAAAAAATATCAACACCTCCTTCACTTTATTAGTTGAACATTCCCATGTTGATAATGAATTTGACCAATTTTTTCTTCTTCTTAGCTACATTGAACAACCCTTCAACCTCCTTTTTTTTTGTCTTGAGTAAGAGAGGGCCTTTCATCTCTTCTTTTAGTAAAATGTTTTTGTAAACACACATGACAAGATAAATTTTATGATCACCCTTTTATTTTGTCCCCTTTCATGGACTTAGAGTGTACTTTTGCCAATCTTTATTGACACGCACAATGTTATCTCTTCCATCATACAACATGTCATTATCAAACTTCCATGGAATCCCCAATAAAACATGGCATGCATCCATCGATAACAAATCATGCAAGACCTTGTATTTATAACTAAAAATCTATACATATAATTTACAACATTTTCATACAATAATATCATTCCCATATAAAATAAATACCCTATATGGGTTGAGGATTGGTTTATATTATAAATTCAACTTGAATACCATTTTAATGGACACCAAATTATGTGAACTCCCACCATCAACCATAATGTTACAACACTTACCTTTTGTTTTGTTTTTTAATTGAAGAGTGTATCTATATTAATATAAACAAGTGTAAAGTACAATGTTAATCATAAAAAAAATTAGTGGAAAAGTCACACCCCATGAGAAAAGCCAAACTGAGGATAAACAATCCTTAGCAAAAAGCAAGTCCTAGTAGAGGGTCAATCAAGGCCACTCAACAAAAGATCAAATCAATAGTGCATAATAACTAAGATATAAAATAAAAGAGCACATAGTAATAAAGATAAAATTTAAGCTATTGTAGCAAACATGGCAACTGGGGAAGGCAGTGGATAAGGTGGATAATGTAGCTTATCTTCCCATCTTCCTTGAATAGGAGGATTAACATCCACATGTATAGGCTCCCAACCATCATTTTATTGCTTAGAATTAGTTTCATCCTTGTTTCTATGTGGAAAATTTTCAAGAGTGAACTAAGGAAACTTATCTTAGGGAGGAGGACCCCAACCCATATTATCATCTCCATAATTATGAGGGGAAGGACCCCATCCCTTGTCATCACCTCCACTTCTTAAAGAACCACTTGGTTATCCATGTCATCAGGAAGACCAGTAAGGTGGTGATCTATGACAAGAAATAATCATATGTCAGTTTTAGGAACATTGCCATCATGGACCACATCCTTGCCTATGAGGAGGCGAAGGTGGTCATGGAAGCTCTGAAAGTTATCAGCTAACATCACATGGGGGATTTCCCCAATGGTCAAGTAAATGTTGAATATGGTTGAGATCTAGGTAAATATTTATCAATCTAACTTTGAATTTGGAGAGTAACATTATATAGATCATTAGTTTTGTTAGTAACATAAAAACTATGTTCCATTTCTTCATGATTAAAGTAAGCATAATTCCTAGTTTTCAGATTTGAAATAAAATGTTAGCATG
Source organism: Torreya grandis (assembly GCA_037957365.1). Classification (NCBI taxonomy): domain Eukaryota; kingdom Viridiplantae; phylum Streptophyta; class Pinopsida; order Cupressales; family Taxaceae; genus Torreya; species Torreya grandis. The sequence goes on from JARHVA010000625.1 coordinate 3,254,058, forward strand.
GAAAATATGATAAATTATGTTTTATTTTATAAGGAGTAGAGTAGAGTCCCCTAAGAGATCTATATTTCATGTAAAAAACTTAGATTAAATGGTTGAAAGAGGGAATGAATCCAGTGTTATGTAGATTGAGTGTGGGTGCAAAACCAAAAAAAATATTTAATAGTCTCAAGTTGATAGCAAACTAGGCAAATAGGATTTGAAACCCCCATATGCTTACCTCAGCCACCACCCATATCCAAACCTTGATGGATAACACACAAAATAAAATGTGCTTTCTTAGGGTCTATGAGAGCAATCCACACATTATGAAATATTCTAGCACAAATCCCATGGCTAGAATGAAGGTTCTATCTATGGTTGAGGGTCTCATCTGGAACATATTGGGGAGCTAGTAGATTGTATCCTAGTCTTAGAGAATACCAAGTTAATGGAGTGATCATAGGCCAATGCCAATCTTTCCACTAAGGAGTAAGAGAATCGACACCAAAAGGATAATATTCAAGATTTTATGATCCCAAGAAGTATTCATGGTTAGTAGCATTATGAAAATGCAGCCAAAAAAAGATAGTTTGCTTACCATAGATTCAATAGAAAGTGGTGGTGTGCTCTAGAGTATCCAATCACCACCAGATCTAACCAATATATAAATTAGGCTAGGGAATAAGATTCTATTTTTATAATAATGTGTCCCACCATTCTTTCATGTTTAAGGTGGGTAGTATTGAGGTAAAATTAGGTCAAATCATGCTTCACTTAAGGGGTAGACCATTTCAAGTTGAATCAAATGGGATGATGATCCAATAAAAGGTGTCATGGAGCACTAAAATTGATTTATCATGAATAGGAGAAAAAAAGAAGAGATCTTGTTTAGCTAACAATGCTTGATATGGCTAGTGAAGAACCCGATCCTCCCCTTAGTAAAAACTAGACCAAGTGAACCAAGGAGAGTTAGAATTCTTATTTTGGTGATGATTGGGATAAAACACATCAAGTTTGTCATGAATATAAAACCAAACTTCCCATTTGCCAACACACCACCACATAGGTTGGTAAACTTCTTTATCCGTAGGATATTCCACCATGTAAAAATCCCCATAGAGGACCCAATGTGCATTTGGAAGTAAATATTCTAACCATATCTAAATTAAAGTACACTCCACAACATCATTAGAGGAATATATATTTACAATCCTAATGATGTGATTATCAGAGTTAAAAAGAGTCCAAACCACCTAATGGGTGGGGTTATAACCCCAAGAGATAATGTTTTGACAAAGCTCTGGAGCCAATAGAGTGATGGTCCCACCACAACTAGAGTCATGCATAGTGTTCTGACAAATAGATCTAGGATAAATTATTCACATTGTATTCTATAGGAAGAATCCAAAAATATTGACTTCTTACAAATAAAAAATTTTCATTTTGCTAAAAAGCTGACAACTATTCTTGACTCCATACTTGTGTAGTGGATAAGTAAGGCTACAAAAATTTCATGAATAAACCAGCATTAATAAACATCAAGATTCATATCATTCTCCTATTTGAGGATTTCAAGTGTAGTAAACTAATTATAAGTTGGTTTGTGTGGCATAAAATCACCCACATTAAATGGTTGTCTCTTATGAGTCATATATTCCTCCTCAAGAGAAGTATAGAGGCTTCTAGATTATTGAAGGACCATTTTATAGTCTAGGGTAAAGAGGCTCCGTTCTTCTTATGATGAATTCACCCTAAGAGAGGGTTGTGACTATGAAGCTGAAGGCATCATATCAACCAAGGTGGTCATTTCTTATGGTATTTCTTGGAGCAAAGGAGAAGCTTTAACATGCAAAATAGATTTACTAATAGAGATCAAGGTACTGGAAGCCATAACAAGTCTATATGTAGATGGATAAGGCTTACTGCCACCTTTTGTTGAGTTATTATTTTTATTTGTGACTATGGTCTAGCCATCATTATTACCATATTGAGGTTTGGATTTAGGCCCACCTTTTCTTAAGAAGTAAGAGGAGCATGTACCATCAAGGGACATTCTTGGATCATATGGTCTGAGGATTGGTATTGAAAACAAGTATTTGGTAAGTTGATATATAATAACCACTGAGAAAATCTATTATTCCCAATTTGAATGTAATGGACTCTTTCAGGTCTAGAAATAAATCCACTTCCACACAAACCCATTTTTGGGGACTTATTTAGATCACATCTTCATTACACTTGCGTTATTTGGATTCTGGCAACAACTCAATAACTTACTTTTATTATGGTAGATGAATTTCCTTAAGGGTTTTATGAATTGATCAATGAAACCCTAGAGGGGAAGAGATAAACTAGGAAATTCGATACAAATGGATTGTTGTTCAGAAATTTTTGTGCCTTTTTTTTGGGATGCCACCTATTGTATTTGTTGTTTGCTGATTAGAAATAGAATTCTACACCTAGCTTCCTTTCTGCACCCTCCAACAGCATTTCTTGCCACCAATAAAATCATGAGTCTAATGAGAAAAACAACCAAAGTGAAACGAATAAGCCAAGGGATGTGATTAACAATGGATTTAAATTATTTAGGATTAGAAAATTGAAACTTTCTTTCCCCATAACAGGCATTTTTTAATGTTTTAGTGCTTTTTTTGCAAAAACACTAGTTTATGAGAAAATTGTAACTTTAAAATCTTTGGACTCCTAATTTCACACCATAGCCTTGCCAATGGTTACGAACCCATTGTTTCAAGAGGCTCTTAGGGGGACTCTAGCCATAAAATAAAAAATGGATTCTTTTCAACTTAAACCCCTAACACCCTTCAATAATGGGAAAGTTAAAATGTAATTCTCAACCATAAATTACAAGATTTATCAAATTTAGGTACTTAGTCTAGTAAACACACCTTAGAAAATTTGTTTCATGAATGAGAATGAGCTCAAAAATGAACTCATAAGTCAGTCTTAGCAACTTTGACAAAGGACTTTTTCACTAAGTTTAAGGCCCTCATGATCAACTCATTCTTTCTATTATCACAAAGTTAGGTCCAAGCTATTCAGTCTTTATCTCCACTTTCCATGCCACTTGCCCTTGGCACTACATGGAAAAGCCTTCTTTGCATTCATTGGTTGACTAGGGAGCAAGATTAATTCAAATGGGCACAATGAAGTCTACTCAACCCCCTAGCTGGAAATGGTAAGGACATCCAAGGAGAAGATGAAAACACCAATCCTACCAAAAACAACACAGTCTTCAATGCAAAACCTAAGAAGGAGAAGGTTAAGTGTGCCTATTTTAAGAAGACAAGGCATGATGAAAAAAAGTGCATGAGGAAACATAGAATAAATCTTCTAGAGAAGAACAACATAGGTGTACCTGAGTCCTACCATCAACCCAAGATCTACTAAGGGGCAATCAGCTATAGTAGCTTCCACATCTTCATGGGTCATCGACTCGGGTGCTTCTCACCACATGGGCTCTTCAAAGTTTTCATCTTTAGAGCCTTGTAGCATGACTTCAATTAGTTTGGGTGATAACACTTCAGTTTCTGTTGCAGGGAGAGGGTCAGTTGAAATGGGAGGAACATTCAACAAAAGTGTTCCTTCTCTTTAATCTCCTATTTACCAAATCACTCACATTGGTTGGGGCATGAGAGTTGAGTTTTTAGATTTAATCTATCAGGGAGTTGCATAGATACTATAAGTGGGAAGGGCAAATCACCAAGCCAGGACCTTTTCACATTTTGCATCAATTCTTCTCCTACAGCATTGCTAACTCATTTGGAGTTAGCAAATTGTGGCACAAGCGGTTTCACCTTAACTAATGCTATCTTGAGCAACTTTGCAAAAAACATGGTCATTGGCTTGCCTCATGTCCAATTTTCAAAAGGACTTTGCAAGGGGTGCTCCCTTGGGAAGCATTCCTAAGCAAAATTTGACAAAGGCAAAGCTTTGAGGGCTTCACAACCTTTGGAGTTAGTCCACAGTGATGTCTTGGGACCCTTTTCCAAACCATCTTTCATAAGGGCCAAGTACATCCTCACTTTCATTGATGATTTCTCTATGTACACTTGGATATATTTTCTCAAACAAAAGTCTGAAGTGTTTGAACATTTTCCAGACTTTAAGGCTCTTGTTGAGAAATAGAGTGAGAAATCCATCAAGTTCTTCAAACTGATAATAGAGAGGAGTATGTCAGCATCAGGTTTGAGTAGTTTCGCACCACAGAGGGGATTGTTTTACAGTGCATAGTCACCTACAGTCCTTCAAAAAATGGGGTTGTAGAACATAAGAATAGGTTCTTGAAAGAGATGGATAGCTATATGATTCACTCCAAATCCTTAACACCACAATACTAGGCCGAAGCCATCAATTATGCTTGTTACAGTTAGAACAGGGTTCCTCACAAAGCTTTGAAAGGGATAACACCCTTTGAAGCTTGGCATAAAAGGAAACCTGATGTTGAGCACCTCAGGGTTTTCAGATCAACCATGGCCCGCATTCTGAAGAAGAAATGCAAAGCTATGGAATGTTAGTCCAAGCCTTGCATCTTTGTAGGATATCCAGATGGTATTAAGGGATATTGCCTTCTAGATCCAGTCACACATCAGTTGTTCATTAAGAGAAGTGTCCACTTTTAGGAGAGTCTTAGAGACACAACACTTGACACTTCTTCTCCCTCATCAGATCTACTATTTCATGATGATTCCTCATCAGATTCAGATCAGCCACATCAAGTTCTTGAGCCAGAGTCATCTTCTTCTTTTTCGAGTTCAGACAATGAGGATAGTGATGCAATGTCATCCACCTCTAGTCAGTCAGAGGATGAGAAGTTAGCACCTGACTCGCCCACTTCTAGGCCACTTTGGGCCAGATAGACACTTGAGAGTATTGGTACATGGGCAGCCCAACAGATGATAGATATTCTAGGGGGGGATTTTTAGAGAGATCCACATGCTTTCTTTGCTTTAGTTTTGGATCCACAAACTTTTTGAGAGGCATCAAGGGTACCTAAGTGGGATAGTGCTATGGAGGAAGAATATTCTTCCTTAATCAAAAATCACACTTGGGACTTGACATCACTTCCTAAGGGAAGAAAGATGGTTCGATGTAGGTGGATATATCAGACCAAGTTTGCAACAGATGGGTCAGTTGATAAGTATAAGGCATGATTGGTCACCAAGGGTTTCTCACAGGTGGCAGGCATTGACTACTCAGAGACCTTTACACCCATTACAAAGATGACTTCTATTCGACTCACCTTAGCTATTGCCATAGCACATGGTTGGGATGTGCATCAAATGGATGTGAAGAGTGCCTTTCTTCACAAAGACCTTGAGGAGGAGATCTACATGGAGCAGCCACCAAGATTTGTTTAAGATTCTTCCTTAGTATGCAGACTTAGGAAATCTATCTATGGCCTCAAACAGGCCCCTTAGGCTTGGTATGCCAAGATGGATTCCTTTCTTCTCACAGCGGGTTTCACTAGGCCCATTTTCCATTCTGATCCTAATGTCTACTTCTTGCAGTAGGATGATTCACTTCTGATTTTGGTTCTATATGTTGATGACCTTTTGATCACTGGGAGTTCTTCATCGGCTATTGCAGTGGTGAAGGCATCTCTTCAAGATAGATTTGGCATGACAGACTTGGGTTTATTGCACTACTTCTTTGGCATCAATATCTCACAGTCAGATTTAGGGATTTCTCTTGCACAGCCAAAGTATGCTCTTGACTTATTGGCTCAGTTTCACATGGCTAATTGCAAGCCATCTCTGACTCCCTTTCTATCAAGAGTCAAGCTTAAGACTGATTGTTCTTCACCATTGGTTGATGCCACTCAATATCAACAACTTTTTGGTAGTATCATCTACTTGACTCACACTAGGCCTAACATTTCATATACAGTGGGACTTGTCTCTAAATTTATGTAGGAACCCCATGAGCTACATTGGAAAGTAGCTAAGAGGATCTTGCATTACATATAGGGTTCACATAGATATGGGATTCACTACAGATTTGGCACAGAGGTTGACTTGGTTGGATATACAGATTCCAACTGGGCTAGCGATTCACAGACTCGTAAGTCCACTTTTAGTTATAGTTTCTCTCTAGGTTTAGGTCCTATCAGTTGGTCTAGCAAGAAGCAGAATGCTATTGCTATATCATCCACAGAGGTAGAGTACATGGGAGTTGTTAATGCATCTATTGAGGCTATTTGGCTTTAGGTGATTCTTTTTGAGTTTGGCATTCCTATCAGGCATCCCACCATCATTTATTGTGACAATCAGAGTACCATACAAATTTTTAGGAATCCGGTTCAGCACCAGCAGACCAAGCACATAGAGATTCACATGCATTTCATTCAAGAGCTTATTCATAGTCAGGTCATTGACTTGATATTTTTCCAGTCTTCAGAGCAGGTTGTAGACATCTTCACCAAACCTTTCATTGAGAGCAAGTTCATTCATCTATGAGCTCTTTTTGGGGTGCGGTCTACATTTTCAGTAGCATCATCTTGAGGGGGCCTTCTAGCCTCTTCTTTTCTTTTATTTCTCTCTTTTTGCGGGGGGGTGGGGAGTTTTTTCCTACGAGTTTTCTCCTTTTCTCTATCTTATGGGAGATTGCATTTGTACATGGGTACCTCATCAGGCCTAGTTGTTGGGACCCATTTTATATTTCCACACTTCCCACCTAAGTTGCGCTTATGGGGGGGTATTAGTGTAGGTTTTTATTTTTCCCTATTTATTAATTAGGGAAATTGTATTTCTTGTGCATACATAGAGTTTTCCTACATTTGTGGGATAGGCTAGCTTATGTGGAGGTGTGTGTCATAGATGTGTCATAGGTGTCATAAGAATGTCATAAGTAACTCCCTTGATGGAAGTTACTTCTGTATTCTTAGCACCTTGTCACCACCTTTCATGGAGGATTTACTGACTATTTTTGGTGTGTCTTGTCCACCTTTTGTGGAAGAGTTACTTTTGTACTCTCCTATTTGTAGTCCTCATTTTGGCCTTTCCATGCTAATTCAGATTTGGTTTCTCTATTTTGTCTTGTGTAATTTATCTTCTTATTATTGTCAAATTGCTTTAGCATCTTGTGGTGTGCACTTGTTTATCTTGTGTGATCATGTCTTCATTACACTTGCATTATCTGGATTCTGGCAAGAACTCCGATATATACAATAACCACTAAGAAAATATATTATTCCCAATTTAAATGTAATGGACTCTTTCAGGTCTAGAAATAAATCCACTTCCACACAAACCCATTTCTGGGGATAAGCTACCAATAACTTACTTTTCTCATGGTAGATGAATTTCCTTATGGGTTTTATGAATTGATCAATGAAACCCTAGAGGGGAAGAGATAAACTAGGAAATTCGATACAAATAGGGATTTTTAGTTTTGCTTGTTCTAAAACTTGAAAATCATGAGTCTAATGAGAAAAAAAAACCAAAGTGTTATGAATAATCCAAGGGATGTGATTAACAATGGATTTACATTGTTTAGGATTAGAAAATTGAAACAAAAATAAGCCCTTAGTAATATTTTGGACTCCTAATTTCACACCATAGCCTTGCCAATGGTTATGAACCCATTGTTTCAAGAGGCTCTTAGGGGGACTCTAGCCATAAAATATGCAATAATGGTGTAATTCTCAAAGAAATTACAAGATTTATCAAATTTAGGTAAGTCTAGAACAACATCAAATAATGGAGAATACGGATTAAAAGTATTATCTCATGAAAAACTTTCAAGACAAATCTCCTCACTTGTTTTAGTGCCATGGTTACTTTCACTTGCTCCAACCTTCCCTACATCCATAGATGTAAATAGTGGTGGAGGACATTAAGAATAGGGTACCCCTACCACCCAAAGGGTGAATCACAAATCAAAATTAGTAATAAATGCAAAATAAATTTAAATCCTACCTAGATCTATGGGGATCAGTAATGTGATAGAAAAAGTTATAGGCTCATCAATGCAAAGCAAAAACAATAATTTTGATAACTGATAATTATTATTAGAGTAGATAATAAGAATAATCTTCAATCTACTTTTGTTTTTGACTTGGTCCTAAAAATATATTTTCTTTAACACCCCTCCTTCATTCTTCCTCTTAAACTTCAAGACTCTCTTCCTTGATAGTGAATTTTCTCATTTCTCTAGTTATTTTGTATATTCAAGTGAAGATATGGATTTTTCATCTGCTTGTACAACTTTCACACTTGATTTATTCTTTTTCACTATCACAAGGAGTATGAGGCCACTCAAAATCATGGTGACCAAAGTTCCCACATCTATAGTATGTTCCATTGAATAGACCAAAGTACCCACATATATAGTATGTTCCCTTGAACATTCTTCTTTTCCTTTGCCCATAGCTACCTCTCCCTATTTAAGAATTTGGTCCTCTTCTTGATTACTAATTAGACACTTAATAATTTTTAGGCCCATTTTCATTCAAATATGGATTATTTCCTTGAAATTTATAACCTCTACCAATGTTGAACCTCTACCGATGTTGAACCTCTCTCTTCCTCTTGGTACTCTTCATTTCCTTCTATTTAACTTCTCTTCTACCCTTAAAGTATATTTTTTTGCTTCTTCCATAGTAAGCAACCTTGATAGGATTATTTCATCTTAAATATTCAATTTCAGTCCATTGATATATCTTTATGATTTTTCTTGGTCCATATCACTATGCTCAACTTGAATTATGATTTTTTAACATCTATAGTCTCCTTCACAATTAGCTATGTTTTCCTCAATTTTTTTATTCTCTTCAATAATTCCAAGAAATAACACATGCAAAAACTTTCTTGTAAGTTTTACAACCATTATCTACCAATGACTAATATTTTCCTTACCCCTTATATTCCTATCATTTTTACCTCCTATATATACCTGATATTTTTCACTTATCACATTATTGATGCTTTCTCTTAAATCGGCTTGTCAACACTTTAATCTCCCTAAGTGCATGCCTTAAAGGATGAATCGAGGATGATGTGGGATCAAACCATGGTACTTTGTGAGAGATTTTTTCATATTATTATATCACACCATCACTACTATCAGTGTGACCTTCTCTATGTCTTTATTCATCTTTCCTTTTTGTCTACTTTTCATCCAGGTTTAATAACTTCCCTACATCCTATAGTATCAGCTTGACCAATACAATTTATTTCATTATTAATTCTTCCTTGTAATCTATCATCAGACTTGATGTAGTTCTAGGTCTACCTTCTATTTTTTTAATTGTATCATCTTGGTTGATATAGTATTGTTCCAATCGATGACTTCCAATTGTATCAGCTTAAGTGATACCATTAACCAATATTTTAAAGTTTTTTAAGATATTGAAGCCATATATATAGGGTTCATATTTCATTCTTGTGTGTGTTTTTACATATGTGTGTGTGCATATTTATACATATATATGTATATATGTACACATATATACATATAAACATGTGTGTGTGTGTGTGCGCACGCACACACACACACACACACACACACACACACACACACACACACACATGTTTATATGTATATATGTGTATATATACATATATATGTATAAATATGCACGCACACATATGCACAAACACACACACATGAATGAAATATTACCCCTATATTTATGGCTTCACACACACACACATACATATGTGTGTATACATATATAATTTCAAAAGAAAAGGGTTCCAAATCCTAAACCTATGACATAAGTATTTATCTCTCACTAGACCTCAACAAACATAAATGATTGTTATTATGATTGTGAGGATGCAAGTAAAGTAAATGATTGTAAGGGAGTTAAATAAAATTAAGGGGGTTGTATAGACCCCCATTTGGTTGGCCATTGTACCTTGATATTGTATATATGTATGTGTGTGTATTGTTGGCCTTTTGGGCCACATACTAAGCTTTTTCCTAGTTTAAATAGATGAGTAAGGTCCCAATCGATGAATGGATTAGGTGGCTCAGAAGCAAGCTCAACAATGAAATTGGAGGGATCCAAGAAATTTTTCATGATGTTGAATAGTTGCAAAAATAGGTCCAAAAAAGAAGCCTAAGTTACACTATTTTCAAATTTTTGGCCAAGTGTAGCATTCAAAATTCCTTTAGAGGAAGTGTTCCACACAAATCCCATAACAAATGTACAAAGCTTAATTCTTTTAGGAGTTTTATCCCACTTCATTTAGCTAAGTGTTGGAATTATTTTGGGGGGTTTTATTTTTGGATTTTTGTTTAAGTGTCAGAAATTGTTTCAAACATTTTATCTGAAACAATTTCCCCAAAGGGTCATTTTTTTGAAGATGTTCCTTTTCAAAAAATTTAAAGGATTTATTTCAGAGAAAGGTGTCTAAAACACTTTTCTTGAAGAGTAATTTCTTTGAAAAAGTGAACCTTTGCAAAAATCCCAAAGGATATCTTTTTCAAGCAAAGTGGCCAAGACAATTTCCTTGAAGGGTCATTTCTTAGGAAAATGGTCTAGTTCAAGGTTTTTGAAGGGTACCTTTTTAGGAAAATGGTCCAATATTGATATCCTAAAAGGCCAGTTTCTCAGGCAAGTGTCCTCTAATTTGTTGCAAAAAGGTCTTTTTTTTAGCAAAGTATCCCAAACACATTTTTTGAAGGGTATTTTTCTTAGTCAAAAGGTCCAATGCAATTTTACCGAAGGGTCATTTCTTTGGAAAATGGTCCAATTCAAGGTTTTTGAAGGGTATTTTTATTTTAGGAAAGGGACTAATGCAGAAGTTCCAAAGGGAAAAGGTATATTTCAAAAGGGTTGAATGGCCATTCTAAGGACATAATTACTTAGGGAAAATTATCTAGGATAATTTTCCCAAATGCAATTTTCTTTTAGAGTTTTTGTCCTAAAGTAAAAGACTAAGGTAGAATTATTTTAGATATTTTTTCTGAGACATAGACCCAAAATACATAAATCCTTTAAGACAAATTATTCAAAATAATTGTTCAAGGCAAAGATAATGCAAATAATTTCCTTTAGAGAAAGTGTCCCACACAAAGCCTAATGAAAATGTCCAGTAAAAGATCTGAAGAAAATATCCTATAGAATTTGTGATCCAGATAATTACACAAACATCAATTTTAGGCTACAAAAAATAGCCATTTGAATTCAAAAAAAATTCCAAGATGACCTCGTAAGTGTCAAATTCCAACAATGATAAATGACCGTTGAATTTTAAATTTCTCAGTGACAAATGCGTGAACGTCAAGTTTGGGTCCTTGTAACTAGCCATTTCGATTAGAAAATCCTAAGATGTTCATGAAAATGTCAAATTAGAGCTAAGGCAAAAATCCATATGTTATTAAATTTGATAGTTTGTGGGAGATTAGTTTTATTTTGCAAGATGATAAATGAGGGTCAATGGGACATTAAATTTATAGATAGAGCAAGATAAATCATATTGAGCTTAAATTTGGTGGGTGCACAACCATCAATGATGGTCATGTGAACATAATTTTATGGGATCAAGGACATCAATTTTAAGATCACAAACTAGTCGTTGGCTTTCAAATAGTGGCCCCTAATAAATCAATAGTTGGCAATTAATAAAGCATTTAGATCTAACTATGAGTAGAGGTCAAAAGATTAAATAAATCTTAAAGATCAAAGGCATGGTAGACAAGTGGTACAAGTACATTAATATAGCTAGAGGATCTATGGATCATGTTCATTCACCTTAGGTAGATTGAAGGAGCAAGATGAGTCAAGAGGTTAAGGATCTGAGTCAGTTCTTAACATCTAATCAGAACCAAGGAGAGCCCAAATGACTTAGATGGAGGTTGAAAGGTTAGTTTTCAGCCAATGTAAATAGGCATGAATGGAGTTAAGCTTGAGAAAAATCTATATTAGGCCAGGAGTGGATATTTTAGGATCATATGGCACCATTGAGGACCGATAGAGGTAGACACATAGACTTCAATAGTCATTGCCAAAGCTAGCTACATGAAAATGACCTCTCTCCCCACTTGGGCATGCATAAACAAACTAGTCATGAGTATGTTTGCATCAGGATAAAATGTAAATGAATTAATCCCACCATTGTAGTTACCATGAAGCATAACATAAAATATATTGTTGTTTCTCTCAATTTTTTGAAAAGAAAGAAACTAGGAATAGGTGTGTATAAAAACATGTTAAATGTGCACACGTTGAGCCCAAATGATTGTGGTGAAATCCTCTTTAGTTTAGAAAGATGACCTAAAAATAATAAAACACTAAAATAAACTTATTTGTTAGATAAATAGATGGGTAGAATTCCTAGTGTAAGCTAGATCCTAAAAGCAAAAGCTTTCTAGGAGGTTGTCAATCCACCTACTTTTAACACTTAAGTTTGATAGATAAAAATGAAGGAAACATGTATTTAAAACAAAAAACTAAAATTAAATACATCAAATAACCCATATTTGATTAATTAAAACTAAAATCTTTACTAAGATGATTAAACTAAAGCAAATACTCTAAATAATTAAAATTTCTAAAAATTAGTTAAAAGCAAGGTTTTGGTTCTTGGTTTGGTGAAATGGAAAGGGTTAAAAGAGAGATGTGGTTGGGATTGTAAAATGTTTGATATGGAAAAGTTTTAAGGGGTGAAGTTTGAAAAATATAAGGCAATAAATGATTAAGGTGGTAAAAGTGTAAGGGGATAAAGAGAGTGAAGATGGTAAAGAGGGAAATGGGGGAAGAGGTAAATGGATAAAGGGGAAAGGAAAATGATGATGATAAGGGGAAAAGATATGGATGCCAAGATAATAAGAAGGAAAAAGGGTGGGTTTGTAAGTTAAGTTTGAATAGGCCAATAGGGATAAGAAATTAAATTGCAATAAATAAAACCAATGTTACCTTCCAAGTTTGAAGAAGAACATTGATGAAGATGTTGGTGTTGATGTTGTTGAAGCAATTTTGATAGAAATTCGGTAGAGATCTGATGCTTTGGCTCTTTCTTCTTCCAAAATGATGATGACCTCTAAAATTATGATGACCTCCAAGATGATAACCTTCTTCAAAAAGATGCAACAAAATATTGATAACCAAAGACTAACTTCCAACTTAACCTTTGGTGAAGGAGAGGGAGGGGTATTTATAGTATTTGATGTTGGGAAACATGCCAAAAGAGTGGAATAGTGAAGCAATTCAAAAAAATTAAAGTGGAGCTCATAAATAAGTCAAGGATGAGGTTGTTTAGATTCTCACCTTGATCATAAGTCTCCTATTTGGGTTGGTGTGTCTCCCACCTTGCACATGAATCCAATTTTGAATGGGAATCATGCACATGGGTATAAATCAGACCAAATACTTCTCCCCATCCTTTTTTTCTTTCACACAAGCACTTAAATGGGTGGCACACTAAATGTGGTACCATTTTTCATGTGAGGGATGAAAATTCCAAGCTAAGTTTGTGGAAGATTCTCATTTCGGTTGATAAGTCTTCCTCTTTTCCCATAAGTCCAACTTTGAATGGAGAATTATGCACATGGGTTTGAATGAGGCTTAAATACTTCTCCCTATATTTTCTTTATTTCACACAAACACTCAAAGGGGTGGCACACCAAATGTGGTGCCATTTTCCATGTGGGGGATGAAAAGTCCAAGGTGAGGCTGTGGAAGATTCCCATTTGGGTTGGAGAGTCTCTAATTTGCGCTAAGAAGTCAAAAATGGGTGCCCTTTATCTTTTCCAAAGTCTTAAAGAGGTAGGTATCTCTTTTAAAGTCTAATTTCATGTGGGAAGACAAAATATATGTTTAATGATGACCCCTTAAGGGGAAATTCACCACATTTTAAGGGGAGAACTTTGTGATGTTGAAATGAGGTCATTAGGCACTTTGTAAAAGGGTTCCAAGTGGGGTATGGTGTCTCACATCAAGCCACATTGCTCTTGAGCCATGCGACTTACCATATCACCTTCCATGTCACTTTCCATGTCATATGCCATGTCATCATGAATAGTGATAATGGGTCCCATAGTGAATAGTGATGGTGAATAGTACTTTCTAATAGTGACTTTGAATGATATTATGTGACTAAGAGAATACTAATTTAGTTAGGTTAAGGTGGGTTTTAGGAATATTTAATAAGTTTTAGGGGATCTCAAAGTATTTAATTATCAAAAACTATAAGTGTATTATTTTCTAGTGTCTACATTTTCCCCCTTTTTGTTATGTATCCTTGAATTAATAAGTTGCAAAACAAAAATGAATCATTTGGTCAAAGGTCAAGGTGCCTCAAGTATGGGAGGAGGTGTTCCCCCTCAAACTGAGATTTGATGAGGAAAGGTTGAATCAAGTGTAGATTTGATAAGCAGTTGATGGGGAGGCACTAGGTGGTGCCGCAAGGTAGTTGGGTATATGAAATGCCAATGGGTTCACAAAATATGATGAAGCACAATAGTCAGGATTACATATAGGCTAAAGGTGCCAATGTTGATAATAAAAAGGTTGGGTTCTAAGATAAATGACAAGGTAATCAGTCCCTAACATTGGTCATAACTAATCAGGTTAGTCTTATCAAGGCTCCTAGATAGGGTTGATGTTGACTCAGGTATCTAGGGAGTGATCTCGAGAAAACACAAATGGTCTAGTTTTTCATGAGCTCATGTAAATGTTTAAAAGTTTAACATGGCAAGGTTGGTCATTATAGTCAAAATTTATTACAAAAAACACCAATGTTCTAGGTTAAAAGCAACCAACGTCAAGGTGGATATGGTGAAAGCATGGGTGAATTGGGTATGGGTTGGAAGGGGATGGTCGAGCTAACTCTAGATGCACATGGTAAGTGGATGTCTCCTACATATTTCCATAGATAGGAATCTAAAAATAACATAAGGCTAAATGTAGTTATTTTGAGGTGAAGGGTGTTGGTTAACTTGGTTGCCCCAATTTGATATCATGTAGTTAGGTCCGGTTGAAGGACATTGGAGAAAGGGAAGCACCAAAGTGTGGAAAAGATGGCTAGTAAATATTTTATGATGGGTGTGGTAGAAATGGTGGATGAAATTACCTAGGATGTAATTAGATGATTACATCAACTATGCCAAAGGAATCTATAGCCATGGATAAGCAGGTTGAAGCATGAAACGACATCCACCTTTTTAAAGAAAAGAAAAGGGAGAAATATGCTTTACTAGGCTTTGGAAAATCTATAACTACTCAAATTATCATGGTGATCCAATGGGTTCTTTCATCACCATCCAAATAAGCTAACATTGTGCACATTCCACAACAATGATGTTAACAGGCTATGGAAGGTTATTATTCAATGGTTCGGGGAAGCAAATTATCAAAGTGGGTAAATGAGAAGTGGTGAAGATTTGAACCCTTGACTCTTGACTCAGTGGGGCCACAAAATAAGTAAGCATTGTTTTTTTGAGGGAATTCAAAGAAAGATTCTGAGGGGTTTTAGAATATGGAGTGAGGTGAATAATATTAATATTAATTAAATGAGGGAGCACGTTATGGATTTTGTGCATTAAAGCAAGGGATATTTTAAGGTGTAAGAAGATGTAGTTTGGGAAGGGAGAATCCCAAAGCTTCCATTTGAAGGTGGTTTTAGTTTTGATTCTAACATCTTTGAAGGTCAGAGTAAAAGGGGTTAAAAATAGGCAAGACCAGAAGAAGTGGGGAAGAAATTTTCATCCTGATGGCTTAACAATGCTCAGGATTATTGGTTGATCATATGTGCTTATGGTCTTAGCTAATTATTTATAGTCATAAGATTGGTATAAATCTCATAGCAAACCAAAACTGAGTGGAAGAACTTAGAGGCCGTAGCATGCTCAAAATGGGTAGAGGTTTTAGAAGGAAAAAGGTGATAGGGAAGGTGAAGGGAGTAATTGGAGAGGGACAAAAAAAAGAGCCTGAGCACAACATATAAAGGCATTAAAAGAAGAAAGTGTTATTCTTAAAGTAATGAACCTAACCAGAATTCATGCATTAAGGCAAAGGTAAGGAGGATATGAGGAAGTAAACAAAGAGATGTATGCAAAATTAGTACAACTAGTGACTGCACTCTAAAGAGGTAGAGGTTGAATTAGAGAACATAAGGGAGATCCAATAAGGGAAGAGGTAAAAGGGGACCAAGATATGGATTAAGAGAAAACATTGAGGTCTTAGATAAAGACAAAAATGGATAAGGATGGAAGAAGCTAGGCATGGTCATATAGGTTGAGAAGAGCAAGGAAGGGCATCAAGGGAGATGAAAAAATGAGATGAAATGGAGAAAAGAGAAAAATAAAAGTTAGAATATGGGGGGTTAGAGATGCACTAAAGAATGATAGATTAGATAATTGAAAAGGATGGGGAGAGAAGTGTAACAAATATGAGAGGCCATGAAGGGTTTGAAAATAAGTATAAAAATAGACCAAAGAGAAAATAGTTTGGTGATGAAAATGATTTTTTTTTAAAAAGCAATAAATATAAATAAAATAGGAGGAAAAGGGAGTGCAATTAGGACATGAAAATAATGATATGAGAGTGAAGAAGTAGGTGGTATCTAGACCAAGTAATCATGGATGATGATGGATAATGAAGCAAAGCAGATAGTGGTTTTGGAGATGAGAATGGGATGGAAAAAGGGAAAGGGGTTAAGAAAAACAAGGGGAAACAAAGGATGGGTGGGTAAAAATGTCAAGAGAGAAGGTAGGCATCAATCAACTTGTTAGAAGATATTGACAAGATAAAATGGTGATTAGAAGAGATTGTCAAACCAAAAAGTGGTGAGGTGGTGAAGAAATAGGGAGATGCAATGAAAGGGAGTGAGATGAAACTAAGGGATGAAGATCAGGGATGATAAGAATAAAAAGGAAGAATTGAAGCACAGATACTCACACAAATGCAAAAGATAAGTGAGTACTGAGATAGAAAGAGGAAAAGGGGAATGCAAAGGGAAAAGGGCAAGAAGAGGAGAAGAAAAGAGGTAATTATGGAAGGATTATCAAAGGATAAATACCCAGAGAGAAACTAGTTGTGGAGGAAAAAAAGGAAGATAAAAAGGATGAAAGGATGGGAAAAAATCAAACAAGAAGAATGGAAAATGGATACGGTGGGAAGAGTGTCAAAATAGTAAAGAGTGGTGGTACAAAGAAAAATTTCAGTAATAGAAGAAACAAAAAGCTTTCAAGATGGAAATTATGATGTGAAATGGGTGAGGAAAAGAGTGATAAGTGGGGTACAAAAAATAGTCAAGGGCAAAGGCAGATGATGAAGATGAAGAATAAAGTTGAAGGGGATAAAAGGAAAGGTTGGTAATAAGGTGAAAGATATTTTTAAAATGCAAAAGGTGGGTGGGGAAGCGAGTTGTGAAGCATTCACAAAGAAAGATGATGGGGAGGCCAATGAATGAGAGTAGGAGGTGGCTTTATGGGAGGTAAGAGGGGATAATGGGGGAGGATATCAACCCTTATGTTAAAAGAGATTGATAATTTAAAGGGAGGGAGGTGGTGAGAGGATAGGTAGAGAAGTGGAGGAAGAGATTTTAGGTGAGAAGACAAAACAAAATTAAAGGATGTCGCTGAGCTAACCTCAGTAATTGAGCGCTACCTACATAGTCCAAAAAGGCCTCAGGCCGACGTAGTTCTCCCAAAAATGGGGGAAAAACTTAAGAGGAAGTATTAGATGGTGTTAAAACTTAAGGACACTTAAGAAATAATTCAAAGCTTCCTTGATGTAGGATGTCCTAAGTAAGAGGATGTTGTTAGCAGTGGAAATGAGTGAGAAAAAAAAGTGGATTGGGATTAGTTGTTAGTGGCCAATCTGCCCTTAGAAGAGGATTAGCACCTATATAGTTAGTGGACATCAAGCCAATGTAGTTCAACAAGGTTTAGGTGAGTGGTGTTTAAATTGGGTGCCCCAATTTGATGGACCACATGGCCTAGTCTGAGCTGAGGGAGAAGGTTTGGTAAAACAAAAATTTTGGGTTTTGGTGAAGGTGTCAGTGAAAGTGAATGGGGTAGGTTGGTAAATAGTTACCATAATGATCCAACATTCAATAGGATGAGAGATATATATGGGAAAGGTAGGATAAATTAGAAGGGAACATAATGCTAAGTACCATAAATGATCTTCAATGGAGCTAATCCAAAGAAGAGGTACCTTTGTTAGGAGGTTAAACCTTCTTAAATTATGTGAGGGTAGGAGTTTGGAGATAGTGTTTACCACTATGAGCTAAGTATTAGGAGGTTGGGGTCTATTCAGATCTATAGAGTCATTGTGGCCAAGGTTCATCACCACTACAAGCTAAGTTTTAAGGTCAGTAGCGAAGTGATAACCTACAAAAAAAATTGATGGTCAAGTAGATTCTACAAGTAAGGAAGTTAGCAGCATGGTGAGCGATAGAGGATGGACCTTGCCTAACCTAAGAGCTACATGGGTAGGCTAGACAAATGGTGGCCATGTTTGCATCTTCTATCTCAGATCTATGGAACCAATGACTTATTGGTTTTTCTAGTTTGGGCTTAAGCAAAAAACATTTGTGTGGTCAAGAGAAGATAGTGGTTTTCTTGCTATAAATGAACATTTAGTTGGTACAAAAGAAAACATTAGCATGTTGAAGAAGACACTGCCATTGGTTAGGGTATGATGCTTAGAGCATGTGGTAATGGGTTTGTAGGAATAGGAGGGAAAAGGGGCAAGAAGGTCAATGTATTGTTATGAATTCATGGTGGCCTACCTTTGATGGAAGAGTTTCCACAGTGGCAAGGATTTATGAGTTACCACCACTAAAAATAGTGTCAGTTTCAAAGGTGTAATCGTTAAGTAGCCCATGGTTAGATGTTAATTTATGTTAACTGATGTAATGGTGATAATGATGCTAATGACCACTAGGCCCATAAGGATCACAAGATGACAAAACAAAAAAATACATCATATGTGGATCAGATGATCAGGTCAACAAAAAGATATCCTGATGGTGCATAATGTATTTGTTGAGGCAACCAATCAGATCAAAGGTGACATGTCCACATGAAAAGGTAAGTAGACATGACCATTTCAAGTGGGATGACTATTTAAAAGAATCAATGACATCATATGACCTTCCCCATCAGTGGAATGATGAATCATGTTGGTGAGGAAAAAAGGTTAGGTATTATATTTAAAGAATTGTGATAAGGATGAATGTCTATCATTGATTCATTTGGCTTTGTAGGTTACAAATAATGTAGAGAAATACACAATGTTGATGGTGGTGAATAATAGAAATAATGGTGGAGATGATCAATGACCCCCATGACCCAAAATAATCAATATGGTGAATGTGTAGATTTACCAAATATTGTAACATGTAATGGTGATAATAGAAATACTATTAGATCAGCAATAAGAGGAAAGGCACTGATGACCTAAGCTTGATCTTGAAATCTTACCTCTATAGCAATTAATAAGGTGGGAGATTCATTGCGTAAGATGCAGGGTTAGAGAACATGACTGTCAGCCTATCTATTGAGGGAACCCTCACTGTCCAAGGGGATGTGTGCTGAGGCAAAAACTAATGGTACTTATACAAGTAGAACAACCAGATTAGAGGGATATAATGGTTGTGATAGGTGAGAAAGGTGAAATACCTAGAGTAGAATATGATTCTCATCTAGTGGGGATGAATGTGGGAGAGGAGGATAGAATATACCCTTTAGCAGTTACTGAGATAGGGAATGATACAGATGTTAGTTCAAGAAGTAATCAAGTAGAAGGATGGTTGAACATAAATATAGAGTCACCAAATAATCAGTCTAATTCTTAGGTAGGAAAATAATGTATGCATGTGTGTCAAGCAATGTGTGTGTAATCTGATGACTATGTATGTGTCATGTGACTCCTCGCACCCTAAATAAAATATTACACAGTTTGTTGTAAACATGTCCAAAATGTGTTGGATATCACTGGATGAATGTTTTCATGCTTAAGATTGTGTGCATATTTATGAATGTTATGGTTATGGTTATGATTGGTATGGTGATGGTTTTTGGAATCTTGCTTAATGTAAAAATCATTATTAGGGTTGTTGCAATATTGGATGGTAAAAGTTGTGATGAAAACATCAACCAAACACATTAAGATGAGAAGAGGGCATGATGTTTTATTTTTGACAACGACTAAAAATATACTTGAAGTGGGATCAACTTAATGAATATAAGCCCTTTAAACACTGTGCATGAGTGGGCATTAGTTGATTAATAAAAATTCTTGATCACAGGATGTCAAGTTAGCTCTAAATCCCTTGATTTATAGATAGTCTAAAAGGAAGATGGGCGATAGGTGCTGTGAAGGATAACAGGTGATATGTATGATAACCTCATGTGAATTAGTTGACCCCTTCTATAGGTGGCCTAAGAATGGTAATAGACAAGTCCATGTCATATGCTAGATGTAGATTGATCAATGTGAGAAGTCTACATATGAAAACCAATTATAGCTTTAGATTTTTTGTGATAGTGGGTCTTTTACTTTATTGATGTATATGGGAAGTTGATCGATGGAGGAAGCTTCCATGAAATTGCTCTACTTTTGACAAAGTTAACTTATCTATCCTTCAAGGGATTGCTCTAAGCTTATTGGCTTTGTTTTAATGTTCTTAATAGTTGTCCTTCAAGGGAGCATTATACCTTACATGTGGCAATTTTTATTTTGTTTTTAGGTAGCTATCCTTCAAGGGAGTAGTCTGCAATGCTTAAGCTATTGACCCAATTAATTGTTGCAAGATGAAATGTGTTTACACATGGACTAGTCTAATTAGGTTCAGAGGTTTACCTTTATGAGGGAAAAACCTTACACAAAGGTTAATGATATGTGAAAGGGTGTGGTTTTGAGAGGCAATGACCATGGGATTCCATCTTGTTAGAAATGAAAAGTATCCTTAAGAACCATGGTATGGGTAGATCCATGGTACCCATATTTAGGATTAGGCCATGACTATGATGGTTAATCACATGGTTCTATGTTGTAATCAATTGTCCTCACAAAAGGGGAGGAGGAAGGTGGGTGAAGGTTAAAATCTCATAATCAAGGGATGAGCTTAAGTTAGACAAATAACTGAGTTTGATCCTTCTTTAACAAAAAAATGGATGCAGATGTGAAGCATTGAGAGGCTCAAGTTCTGATTTGCCTTCAAGAGAGGACAAATGATAAGCTCTTGATCCATACTTATGGCTGATGATGTAGGTTCCAAGCCAATTGAAATCAAACTTGCCTCTTTTACTCTTCTCCATGTTGGTCACATGTTGGTTTTCTTTTAGGATGAGATCTCCAATATTGAATTCCCATTATTTGAGGTGCTTGTTATAAGCATGTTTGATATGCTCTTGATAAATACAGAGGTGGGTAAGGGTTGATAAATAATGCTCATAAAGTACTTAAGTTGAGCTAAATGATGCTGACAAAAATCTTCCTAAAAAATGAGGTCCTTCAAAGATATACGAAGAGAGGGGATTTGGACTTCAAGAGGCAAAACTGCCTCTACTCCAAAGACTAGAGAGAAAGGGGTACCACCCATAGAGGTTTGAATTCTAGTGTGATAGGCCCATAAGGTAAATGGGATGTGCAAATACCAATCCTTACCTGAAGCACTGACAACTTTGGTTAATATTTTGGTGAGGGTTTTATTAGAGGCTTATGCTTATCCATTAGCTTGTGGTTGATAAGGCAAGGAAAATCTTAAATCAATGTTAAATGCATCACATAAACCTTGGGCTTGCTTATTCTTGAAGGATTTGTCATTATCAATGATGATCTTATGAGGAACACCAATATGGCAGATGATATGGTGGTTGATAAAGTTGACATTCTTTTTACTTTGGTAGAGATTAGAGGAATAGCTTCCACCCACTTGGTGAAGTATTCAATGGTTGTGATGATGGAGCTATGTCATTATAAATAATGGGGGTTAATTTCCCCAATGAGATCGATCTCCCATTGATAAAAATGTCAAAATTCCTTAGATACTTGAAAGCTATTAGTTGGCGCATGATGTAAATTGGCATGTTCTTGACATTTAACACACTTTTTACATAATCACAACAATCTTGTTTAAGGGTGGGCCAATAGTAACCAAGTCGAATGATACATTTAACAACCTCTAGGCCACTAAAGTGTCCCCCATAAATCCCATCATGTGTTTCTTTGACAGCATGGGAAGCTTCATGGCTACATAGGCAATGAAGAAGGAGACCGTCAAAACCATGTTTATAAAGGATTCCCCCTAGTATGGTGTAACAAAAGGTACTCTAAATAAAATCTCTTTAGGCATTCCTAGAGAGGTTGGGAAGAACACTACGTAGATTGAGGTAGATGAAAGTTTGGTCATACCAAATGTCAGATGGGGATTCCTCTACATTACAAATGGTATTGAGGTCAGATTGGCCATAAGAGGGTGTGGTAAAATGATGAACAGTGACAAATATTTTGGACTTGGAAGGTTGAGAAGGGATTTGAGAAACAAGGTAGGCCATTGGATCCATAAATTTATGTAGATTGGGGAATGGATTTGACTAGGTAATATTCAAATGATTTTAAGAGTTTTTCAACTAAAAGTTTATATTTTGTAAGACATATTATTACAATGATAGGATCCATTGACCTAGTTGACCACAAGCTAGGAATCACAAAAGACATGGATTGTCTTAATTCCCAAGCTTTGAGCAGTTTAAATACCTATCACTAGGGCTTCATACTCAGCAATATTATTGGTGCATTCAAAGTCAAGTTTGAAGGAGAGAGGAAGGGGTTCACCATCAAGAGGAATGAGAATAACTCCCAACACACCCTCCTTATTAGCATTTTGAGCCGTTAAAGAACATGGTCATTTGGCCTAGGTTATGTCATCTTATTGAAAAAGAGTCACAATAGACTCATCCAAAAAGGCAAGAGGAGGTGGTTGGTTATTTGCTAAAGAAGCTTCAACCAATTGATTGACAATGACTTGACCTTTAATCAACTTCTATTGGAGGAATTTAAGGTCAAATTTAGCTAGGAACATGAGCCACTTATCCATACACTAATTTTGATGTGGTTCAGAGTGCATGTATTTGAGTGGGTCGATATTAGTGATGACATAGGTTTTATGGTTAAGAAGGTAGTGGTAGAGTTTGGTGGCCACGAAGGTCAATGCTAAGAAAATTTTATCAGTGTGTGTATACCAAGTCTCATATTTGACAAGTGTATAGCTAATGTAGTATATGTCTTACTCTTTGTGTTCATCTCAGTGAGCCAACATTATCCCTAGGGAATGGTTGATGGTAGATATATATAGGTAAAAGGGGTGGTCATCCTTAGGAAGGGTGAGGATAGATGGTGACAAAAGGTACTATTTGAGTGAATCAAAGGCCTTTTAGCAATCACTATTCTATCTAAAAGAGACATCCTTTATTAGAAGGTGATGGAAAGGTTAGCATCAGTCTAAAAGTTAGGAAATGAAATGGATAATGGATTGGATTTTCCCCTATAGTCTATGGAGATACTTAAGGTTGGTGGAGGAGGCATGTCCAAAATTTATCTAATTTTAGTAGGGTCTACTTCAATTTTATGAAGACAGATAATAAAACCAAGAAGCTTTCCTAAAAGGACCCCAAAAATGCATTTCTTGAGATTAAAGTGAATATTATAATCGATGAAGCATTCAAATATGATAGTAAGAATAGTCAAGTGGTCTTTTTGGAGTTTGGATTTCTCAAGAAGGTCATCCACATAGTCTTCTACAATCTTATGAATGATATCATGAAAAATATAAGTCATGACATGTTGGTAGGTTGCAACAGCATTCTTTAACCCAAAAGTCATGACTCTATAGGAACAAGTTCCCTTCGGGGTCATAAAGGAAGTTTTATGTTGATCTTTAAGAGCAATAAAGATCTAATTATAACCCCAAAACCCATCCATAAGAGATAACATCTCATGGACAGCTATAAGATCAACAAGCTGGTTAATGCTAGATAGAGAAAATTCATCCTTGGGTTAGGTGAGGTTAAATTCATGAAAGTATACATAAATGCATAGACCCCCAGTGACTTTAGTGATAGGTACAATGTTTGAGACCCATTAGGGGTAGTCAATGGACTAAATGAAGTTTACAGATAGGAGACACTGAAGCTCTTCTTTGAAGAGAAGGGCTATGTAAGGATGCATGCATCAAGGTTTTTGTTTAACAAGCTTGGCATCATGGTGAGTGACTATGTTATGGTTAGCAATGGTGGGGTCAATCCCAGGCATATCATTGTAAGACCAAGTGAATGCTATGATGCAATCTTAGAGAAAAGAGGAGAAATCTTGAAGTTCCTTGGTATTTAATGATTAGCCCATTTTGACAATGTGCGGGTTATCTAGAGTGCCTAAGTTGATATCGATGGTAGATTCATTCAACATAGTAAATACTTCAAGAGGAATGGATTTGTGGATAGAATAATCCCATATATTGAGGTAAGAATAAAATCATCATCTTGATGTGATGGTGTTGATAGTGGGAGAGTCATTCTCTATGATTTTAGGATGTACGAGTGGAAGGACTTTAGTGTGGCCACTCTTGTGATAGATGAGGGGGTCTAAACTTACAGTATTGATCAAAAAAAATTTAGGATGGATGATATTAGGGTCTTCAGGTGGAGAAAGTGGTTGGGTTGGCAAGGATGGGATATCTTCCTTTATGGTGGTAATAGGTTTGGGTGAATTGTTGGATTCTTGAGGTAGTTTATACAAAAGGACAAATGACTCAAGAGGTTGAAATTTTTTGAGATGGGGTAACTCATGAGGCCCTTTTTCATAGTGATCAAGGCCAAATTATTTCCAAGCACATCTATGAAGATATAACATAACAAACTTTGGTTTGCTAAGATAGGAAAAGTTAGAAGTAAATGGTTGGATATATGATGTAGTGGTAGGGGTTAGAAGTGGATGATCAAGTCCCCCATAAATTAAATTTGTTTTATGGTTAAGGAGACCAATGGGGATGATGGTTCCAATGTTAGGGTCATAAGAAGGGTCATATCTAATATTCCCATATTCTTTGGGGGTAAGGAGGGCATTTAAGGCTAAGAGTATATTTTCCAAAATAAAGATGTTGGAATGTGGTTGTCATGAGGTCTTCTATAAGAATCTAGGAAGAGGGGATAGATCAGCTAGTGGAAGCTTCATCAACATTAGGTGTGGAAATGCTATGGGTTTTGGCTAGTGAGGTTGTGTTTTTGGAATATGGTTGTGCAGTGGATAAAGGAGGAAGAAGGATGTCATTGGACCAATATGTCATATTGCAAGATGTAAAATGA
Organism: Torreya grandis; assembly: GCA_037957365.1. NCBI lineage: Eukaryota > Viridiplantae > Streptophyta > Pinopsida > Cupressales > Taxaceae > Torreya > Torreya grandis. The sequence continues at coordinate 3,279,321 of JARHVA010000625.1, forward strand.
CTAGGGTCATCTTGGATAGTCACAACTTTCCCTTCATGTTCAAACTTTACACATCGATGTAGGATGGAAAGGATGCAACTCATGGAATGAATCCAAAGGTGTTCGAGTAAAATGTTGTACAGAAACTCCCCTTATAAAACATAAAAGAGTTTAGGAATAGTATGAGGTCCTACATAGATGTGGAGGACAATTATGCCCAAGGTGGTAACCATAGTATCATTAAAATAATGAAGAACCACTGAGCTTTCAAACATGATGTTTTTGGATAACTACAACTAGTCATAAACATGGGAGGAGATAATATTGATGTTAGCTCCCCCATCGATCATCAACTTTTTGATGTAGGTTTTATTGATGTATGTTATAATGAAGAGGGGAGGATTGGGGTCTTTTGAATAAACAAAAGGTATTTATAAATTCTTGAAGGTGACAAGGTTGGAAATCTGAAGGGTACCAATAAAAGTGGCTAGAGGCTGAGGATCATTGGGTTAGACCTCGATGGATTGTAGAGCCTCTATGAGTACTTGATGGTGATGGGGAGAGGTAGAGATTAACTCATACAATTTCATCTTTATTTAAGTTTGGTGAAGTTGCCTGAGGATAGCTTTTTAGATGGATATTGCATATGGGTTAGGGTATAGAGGGTTAGATGGGGAGGCACTTAAGATAGACATCTTGGGTTTGTTTCAATATGGATAAGGTTGGGTATTATTTTCTTGGGAGTTTGAAGTGGGGTAAGTCTAAGGAATGCATGCCTTCATCTTTCCTTTATCCTTCTATTGGGCCTGAGATCGGGTAATCATGTGAATAGTGTGGATAAGGGGGTTCTCTAGATTAGATGGTTATTTTAGTTCTTCCTCTTTACTTTTGGGTAAGATCAAAGATTAGATGGGTCAAGTTATTGGTTGGATTGATAATGGGGATGAAGGAGGTTTTTTTGATAATAGATCATCATCTTCATATAAGTTATTAACAAGTTCTTGGAGAGATTTATAGTTATTGATGTCATGTCCTAGTGCCCTACGATATGTGCATATCAAGTTATCATTAAACCAAGAGGATTTCGTATGTGAAGGGTAAAAGGGTTTGATGGGTGGTAAGCTCAAGGAAGAAGTTTGTAACAAACATTAGAGAATCGTTAAGTAAGATTCAACTAAAGGTGGTAGATGTTTAGTTATTTTTGATTTAGGTGTTAAAGTTGGAGGTTATGTGGATGTATGTTTTGTGGTAGGTGTCTTGGATAAAGTGGTATGCTTGGTTGACATTTTTGGTTTAGGCATGATGGTTGACAGGTTGGTGGCAGAGGAGGGCAAGGTAGGTAACTTAGAAATTGTTGGTGTAGTGGGGAAAGGTGTTTTAGAAAGCAAGTATGAAGGCATGATCAATAAATGTGGTGGGGTTTTGGTAAAAATGTACTTTAAGGTAAAGGGATGGGGACCCTGAATAAAGGGCAAGGTTAAGGGAGGTAAAATTTGGGGTTTTGGGCCCTTTGGTGATTTTACCTCTTTGGTTATTTTAGTTATTGGTTTTGGAGGGGATTTGGTCACTTTAGTTGTCTTGGTGGGTTTAGGTGTTTAAGGTTCAATCAATTTGGAGGAGGTTTTGTTTGGTTGGGTGGAGATTTTATTTGGTTTAGAAGGGCTAGGTTGGTCTGCCAAAGAAGGGGTTAGAAGTTCCAGTTTGGTTCCCTTACCTTTATCCTGACCTCTGATAGAAGGTTTTGTAATTAGAGGTTGGGTAGATGGAGTGATCTAAAAATCAAAATATTTGGTTGAAATATAATTCAAGAAACAATAAAAAAACAATTTGAATAATGTTATCTCTGAGAAGAGATGCTTTATTGATCAAATTTGCAGACCCAAACATATGCTTATCTCTGAGAAGAGATGTTTGATTTCCATTTTAGGTTACATCTTCATTTATACATGTTTTTCATGAGTGGGGAGGATGTGGAAGGTCTCCAATCTCAAGGGAGATGAATTGGTTTGACTTCCATGATTTACAATAATACAAAATTTGAGGAATTACTATTTTTAAAAACTTACTACTTTTAGACTGCACTACTAAAATTGAAATTTGGGACACTTCCATTGGGTTTTAGGGAGTAAAATTCATTAATAAAAGCTCCATTCCATTTCAATATGTTCCTCTCATTATTATCTTTCCAACGGTTCAAACGGTGAGTCAATTGGAGCTACGATGCAAAAGTTATGGCTCCCAGAAGTTCTGTCATCAATTGGGGTGGACCCATCACGCGAATTGTCATCTGAATTGTTGCCTGGATCATGGAGTCATATTCTCTTGTGAAATAGATTTAAAAGAGGGGTAGGATGGTTATATTATAGGTGAGGTAGGTGTGATATCCTCTAATGGAGGTGTGTATATGGTTTCTTCCTTTGTTGGGGTGTCTAAAGGAATAGAAGGCAATCTTTTTTCTTCCATTGGGGGAATGGGAAAAGAAATGATTGAGGTAACATTTCTTTCATCAATGCGTTCACTAGTAACCACATTAATAATATGTGCCTCATGAGATGATTTGGGTTTATTTTCATGATGAGTGGTAGAAGGAGCATGATTAGGAAAAGGCTTATGGAATATGTCAAGGGCTTGGTTCGATGGTGCATTAGGATTGTCCAATGTGAGCTCCCCCTTGTAAATGAGGGATTGGACAATGTGTTTAAAGTTATTTCACTTATTGATGTCATGTCCTATGACTTGGTGAAAATCACAATGGTCATTCTCATTATACTAATCAGGCACAGGGTGAGAAACATCAAACTATTGGGTGGTTTAATTGGTGAAAGTTAGATGATATTAGATTTTAGTAACTTTTTCCAAAATAGAAGGATAAGTCTCCCAAAGTGGAGTTAATGGCTTATATTTACTCTAATTTTGGTTCCTTTGGTTTCAGTTTGGATATTTTAAGGGGTCAGAGGTTTGGTTCCTTGGGTTCTATTGGTTGGTAGATGGCAGAGGTGTGGCTTTGAGGATAATAGCATTGGCAGTGGCTTTGCTCTTGGAATTGTTATTGGTTGGGTTGTTTATTTTGGAAGAAGAGGGCTCATTGGGTTTTTAAGTTGGGTTATTTTTATTCAACTTTAATCTTCCCTCATCAATGGAATTTTTTCTCTAGTTTATGAGCCATGGTAAAAGCTTCATCGAATGTCCAAAAGCTTTGGACACACAATGTGGATGAAATGTATTTTACACATTCCTAAGTGAAGAGTTATATAAGCTCAACTTGAGGAAATGAAAAGGAAATTTGGTTGATTAGGCTCCTCTAATGAGCCACAAAATTATTAATAGATTCATCTTTGATTATTAAATGGAGTAGAGGTCATTAATAGAAACATTATTGGATATATTGATCAAAAAGTGATCCAAAAAAGTTTGAGCTAGATGGATGAAAGAGAAGATGGATTGTTCTGGGATGGCACCAATCTAAATCTGGTCTTAGATAAGGAAATAAGAAAAGTACGAAGGAGAAAAGCATCATCATGGGAAATCAAGTAACATGCATGCCTAAATGCTCTTAATTGTTATTTGGGGTCTTCCATGCTTTGAAATTTAGATAATTTTGGTAATTCCCATCATGGAGGATATGGTCAGAGAGGGATAGATGGATGTATGGGTTCATTGTAAATTTGGTCATAAGAGATCAGGTTATGTGATCCTGAGATGGATGACTCAAGGGTGGTCATTTTCTCCATTAGCATCTTGACCAAGTCCATTTGGGGTTGTCGGGTTAGATAGGTATATGACATGTTTTGTTGGGGTTGGGTGACATGGGAATAACTAGTGGATGGTTGGGATGATGTCACATGTGTGTCTGAGATCACATAATATTGGGTGGAAGGTGAAGGTATGTATACTTTTGTGTTAGTAATATATTGATAAGATGCCATGGGTATGTGTTGGAGGGTTTATGTTGAGGGGTTTATGTATGACATCAAAGTGATTAGTGGGTTAGTTGGTTGAAGGTGAGTAGTGACCAAAGTGATTATAGGGGGAAGTGTTTGTGGTATGGAGAGTACCAAGTTCTAAAAGGGGGTTGAGGTTGGTATATTGGTTAAGATAAAGGGAGTGGTAGAAATGGGTGTAGAAGACACCATGCCAATAAAAGGGGTAGAAGTGACAAGGGGTAAAGTTAAACCAACGTTAGAGGTATTGGTTGGGGTAATAAGTGTTTGGGTGGTGGTGGTAGATGGACCAATGGTAGAAGATGAATCTTGGATAAGAGAAGGGTGGGATGATGCAACACCAACCATAAGGTGGTGTGGCATACCATAGGGTAGATCCATGTGAGGAACCAAAGCCATTGAAGATAGTGTTGTAAAGCAACTAGACTATTGTCCAAAAAGGTGGTAAAATCTAAATCACCTTCAAGGACTATTGTAGGCACTGTAGGTGGGGGATAATGGTGTGGTGAAGCATGGGGTGATCTATCAACATCTGAGATATAATCCATGGATGAGGATGAAGAATAATATGGTGGTGGGTTGTTTTGTTTTTTCACTTGTTGTATGGTTAAGACTTTATGAGAAATTTATAAATAGATAACAAACCTCTTTTCTCACACAATGAGCAAACAAAGAAAAACCCAAAGCAAATAAAGCACACTCTAAAAGTGCAATTAGTCCTAGGATTTATTTTAAATCACTTTTGGCTTATGTCTTAAATAATGTGAAAGGAAAAATTGGCTTGTAATTCAAGTAATAAAACAGTCATCTAAGGATGGTTTCAGGTTAAATTTTGGTGCTCAAATAATCTACACTAGATCGGGTACATGGCTTGGTACTAGGAGATTCATAATCCTATAGTTAGTGTGGGTGCTTAGCCAATATATACCATTTGTCTATATGTTATACTCTACCAAAGAATAGAGTGGCTCCTCCCCTTGATGATGAAATCCAAGTGGGATTGTCGAGTAGGGTAAGGTGATCCAAAGGGTGATGAAATCCCAATGGGCCTTGTCTCAAATAATTTTTGATGTATAATTTGTGCATGTGTTTTGGTAGTATAACATATGTGTGCTATGATTAATTCATAATTTATTTAATTAATTTAGGTGAGGTAATCATTAAGCAGGAAATACCATGAATGCACTCAATTTTAACACAAAAGAAAAGTTTGGTGTCTTTTCATGCAAACAAGGAATTCACTTAAATGTAACCTATCCCTAAGATGATTTTTTATTTTCAAGAAATAAAATAAAATTTAATTTTTTTTTAAATGCAACTAAGAATGCAAGAAAGTATGCAACTAAGAATGTAAGTAAATATGCAGCTAAACAAGTAATTAAAAATGCAACTAAATGATTTTGTTTTACTAATGCAGCTAAATGAATTTTTTCACTAATTAAACTAAATAAAATGTTCACTAATTCATTTATAAATGTCTTAAAACAACTAATGGACCTAAGAAAACACAAGGATCCCACCGGGCATGCCAAAATATTTCTCTCAAATTTTTGAAAAGAAAGAAACTAGGAATAGGTGTGTAAAAAAACCATTAAATGTGCACATATTGAGACCAGATGATTATGGAGAACTCCTCTTTGGCTTGGTAGGATGACCTACGTATAAGAAAACACTAAAATAAACTTATTTTTTAGACAAATAGATGAGTGGATTTCCTAGCGTGAGCTAGATCCTAGAAGTGAAAGCTTTCTAGGAAGCTATCAATCCACCTACTTTTAACACTTGAGTTTGATAGATAAAAATGAAAGAAACATGTATTTAAAACTTAATTAAAACTAAATAATTTTTTAAGATGATTAAACTAAAGCAAATAATTTGAATAATTAAAATAGCTGAAAATCAGTTAAAAGCAAGGCTTTGGTTCTTGGTTTGGTGAAATGGCAAGGGTCAAGAGATTGATGTGGTTTGGGTTGTAAAATGATTGATATGGTAAAGGTTTAAGGGGTGAAGGTTGAAAAGGATAAGGCAATAAATGGTTAAGGTGGAAAAATGGTAAGGGGATAAAGAGAGTGAAGATGGTAATGAGAGAAATGGGGGAAGAGGTAAATGGATAAAGGGGAAAGGAAAATGAAGAGGCTAAGGGGAAAATATATGGATCCCAAGAGAAGAAGGATACCAAAGGGTGGGTTTGGAAGTTAAGAAAGAATAAGCCAAGAGGGATAAGAAATTAAATTGAAATAATTAAACCCAAGGTTACTTTCTAAGCATAGTAAAGAAATTCAAATTTTTCCAAGTAGGGCTCATAAATAAGTCAAGGATGAGGTTGTTGGGATTCTCACCTTGATCATAAGTCTCCCATTTGAGTTGTTGTGTCTCCCACCTTGCACATGAATCCAATTTTGAATGATAATCATGCACATGGGTTTAAATGAGACCAAAGACTTCTCCCCATCCTTTCTTGCTTTCACACAAGCACTTAAAGGGGTGGCACACCAAATGTGGTCCCATTTTCCATGTGAGGAATGAAAATTTCAAGGTGAGGTTATGGAAGATTCCCATTTGGGTTTAGAAGTCTTCCTCTTTGCCCATAAGTCCAACTTTGAATGGAAAATTATGCACATGGGTTTGAATGAGGCTTAAAGACTTATCCCCATATTTTATTTCTTTCACACAAGCACTTAAAGGGGTGGTACACAAAATGTGGGACCATTTTCCATGTGGGCGATGAAAAGTCTAAGGTGAGGTTGTGGAAGATTCCCATTTGGGTTGGAGAGTCTCTAATTTGGGCTAAGAAGTCAAAAATGGGTGTCCTTTGTCTTTCTCAAAGTCTTAAAGAGGTAGCTATCTCTTTTAAAGTCTAATTTAATGTGGGAAGACAAAATATATGTTGAATGATGACCCTTAAGATGAAATTCCTCACATTTTAAGGAGTGAACTTTATAATGCTAAAATAAGGTCATTAGGAACTTTTAAAAAGGGTCCCAAGTGGGGTATGGTGTCCCACATCAAGCCACATCAGTCCTGAGCCATGTCACTTGCCATATCACCTTCCATGTCACTTCCCATGTCACATGCCATGTCATCATGAATAGTGATAGTGGGTCCCATAGTGAATAGTGATGGTGAATAGTACTTTCTAATAGTGACTTTGAATGATATTATGTGACTAGGAGAATAATGATTTAGTTGGGTTAAGGGGGGTTTTGGGAAGGTTTATGAAGTTTTAGTGGATCCTAAGGCATTTAGTTATCAAAAACTATAAGTGTGTAGTTTTTTAGTGTCTACAATTGCAACGATGCAATGGACTACAATTACCAAGATCAATCAAGAAGGGTTTAAGTGTGCTTGATTTGTAGAGGTAGTTGTAACATATTTTCAAATGGATTTGAATTCATTTTATCCCATTTTGAGCAGAAAATTTCCCTCTCTTGCTTCCCTTTTATTATAAATATAACCTTTGAGCTATTGTTTTGCATCCATTAGGCTGGTATAACTAGACTCTACTAGAATTATATTTGATGCCTCTTGGAGTAGTGAATAGAGTATTTTATAGTCATTTTACTAATGTATATTTAGTGTTCTATTTTTGTTTAATATGAAAATGTGAATGTCATCTTCTTCTTTCATTTCCAAACTCAACCTAAGTGTTATAACTTTATTTGCATATCATATAGTGTGTCTCAGCATTAATCTGTCAAAGATATAGTGGACAATCAAACTTAACTGTCTCTAACCATACCTTATTTTCATTGCTCCTTAGTCTGAGTGTCTCAAACAGACCTCTATACAAAATAATATTGCATAGAAACTATAGTAAATATTGCATTAGCTTCTTTCATAGTTAATTAGTGTGATAAGGAGTCCAAGCTTAATAGTGGGTCTGATAAACTCTTGGTGCATCACCATAAAATATAATGGTTTTATTTTATGCAAACTCCCTAACTCTTTTCACCCAAACCAATTTTAGGTTTTAGATGCAAAGGCCTAAATTATAAAATTTGAGGAGCTAACCTCATCAAAAATCCTAGAGGTTTGGTCTAGATATAGGCAACCCACAACCTTAGACCACTCCCATGCTAGTCTAGGTATGGGTCAGATTTGAATGAACCTAACCCCTATTTAGGGTGATATCTAGATAGTTAATAATTTTATCATGACTGATGGAATAGATTATTTGCATATCTAAGTATAGTAGTGAATTTTAGAGTTTCATTTCCATATTTGCATTATTTTCATGTCACCAAGACTTATCACAAGATCTTATACAAAAAGGAAGGAAACAAATTTATCTGAGTTACCTTTCCAATCAATAAAGAAAAAGAAAGCCTCTCGGTCAAATCCTATACTTCCCCTTCTTGTTCCCCCTATTGTTTCCCAAAATCTTCCTGTTCAAGCTAGTATTATTTAGCCAAACACTATTATAAACCCCATACCTTAGATGTCTATTCTTAAAAGGTAGGATTTCATGCCATTCAATGGTGGTAATCCTTTGAATATTAATCAATGGGATGATATCCTAGTCTTAGCTTTAAAAGCTCTTACCTATTATATGGGAGAAAGTATAGTTACTCCTATAGACCATATTACAGATATTACTAACCTTTATTCAGTACATCACATAACTCAAGAAAATGTTTCAATGAGGTTGTTAGCAACCTTTTTCAAAGATAAATCACTTCAATGGTATAGAGGATTGGACCTTACATCAATCAATAGTTAGGATGAGATTGGAGAGGTCTTATGCAAGCACTTTAAAGACAAGAGTAATCACCTTTCACTTGTGGATCAACTTATAACAATCAAGAGATCACCTCGTGAGTTCATGGTGGATTTCAACTATAGATTATAGAAGACCTAGGACATAATTCATATGGTGATCAAGCTTATGCCCAACTATGATTTTTTGTACTATTTTAAGGCTCTCAAATCAGATGTAGTTGTAATGATTCAATCTATGAGAGGGAACACCCTACTTGGAGATTTTGAAGTAGCAATTAGGGATAAAGATTAACCTTATAAAAGTAGGCAAGTTAGCTCTAAGGCCATCAATGCCTCTCTTCCCAGAGATACATCTTCCTACCCTAATTGTTACTCCAGTTCTAGAATCAACAAAATTTTATCAAATAGAAGGTGAGCAAACTGACAAACTAGGGAAGATAGAGAGTCTAAAAAAATCCTAAAACAATAAGTTGATTGCAATGGAGAGGCAACAAGCTCTACTATACAGGCTATACCAAAATAATAATCATGATTTATAGTAAAATAAGCCACCCTATCAACCCAATCATCTAGGATAGGGGCAAAAGACTTAGTCAAGAAAATACAATCCCAATGCTCCAAGTAGTTCTAGAGTAGTTGTGCCAACTCAGAACAACTATGATCAAGAACGTCCATGGTAGTCAAAGGGATAGTCCAATGAGATGGTGATGGACACTATTGGATACATGTATCAAGACCCAGGTTGGGAGCATGGTCCTTCATTTTAGAGTCATGACATGATACCTCCTTCACCACATGCCCCCCAAACAAGTCAAGACAACATGCTTGCCACATCATGATCAAAAATACAAAGCCAATAATAAGGGAGAATGGGTATAACACTAGATGATACCACATGCATGAATTTTTAAGAAGGGGAATATGTGTTTGAGCATGTAGTAGCCAATATGGGACAAGTTTCACAAAGGACAAATTAACCAGTTATAGCTCAAACCAGTGATAAGAAGAGGATGCTAGAGGATAACTTGGGTCAATATAAGTTTTCTTCAACATCTCCATAGACTAGACGATAACCTACTTATTTAGATGTAGCTACTAAGGCTATTGAAAATCAACAAGTAACCCAACCTCACGGATATTAGTAGAGGTCCCCCTTCATTCTTCATATTACCCAAGTTCCAAGTGATGCTTTCTCTTCCAAAGTGCAGCCCAAAGATACTAGCCTTCCCTTCAATATTGTGGATCATTTGAAGAAGGCTAATGTAATGATGTCCATGTATGATGTTTTGTATATCCTGGGGAAAAAGGAGATTCTCCATCAAGAGATCTCCAAACTTTCTCATGGGAAAAAGGTAGTTAATAAAGTGGACACTATTTTCATAAATAATAACCAAGCCCTTGGCCAAGTTCCCAATCAAGTTCCAATCACAAGTCAATCTCAAAATGTTTTCCATCCTTCTAAGGTTGTTAATCCCCCCATTTTATCTTTCAGTCATCATAAGGGATTGTTTAGTACATAATTACATGATTGATTTAGATGCCTTAACATCAGTGATGGCTAAAGCCATAATAGATAAGCTGAGGCACAAATATTTGCCTAGAAAAAAGGTTGTGCTCTAATTGGATGGCTCCGCTACTAAGACAATAGGCATCTTAAAAGATTTGTAGATTACATTAGTTGTCTATCCAAAAAAAATCATTAATCAAGATGTAATGGTGCTAGACCTACCTCCATATTTTTTCCTATGCTTATCTAAGGACTTTATTGCTAAGATTGGGGGTTATTTTTCATCTGATTGGTCATACATGGTTTTTAAAACCAGATATGGAACTAAGGTCACCATAAGTTCTGAGCATATCACTAGGTTCCACATAAAACCATACATGCCCGATCTTGTAAATACCAATTAAATCATATTTGAAGAGGATGAAGAGATTATTGAATAAGAACCCCATACTAATCTTGAATGCATCTCAAATCTATACTTGGATGAGTGGGTAGCTGATAACCATGGATTTGATCCATATAGTAGATTTGAAGATACAGACTTGGGAGTGTATTGCATGCATGAGGAAGGTGATGCAATACCTTCCTTGACTAACACTTCTCAAGACAAGGATAGTATATGGAATTTTTTCATTGTTGGTTCAAGGTCAAAGAATGGTAGTGGACTGGGAGCTATGTTGATTTCACCCTCAATTCAAAAGTATCATTCTAATGTAATATTCCAATTTAGTTGTACCTTAAATATAGCTGAATATGAAGCTCTTTTGCATGGTTTACAAGAAGCAAGAAAGAGAGGTATCCAGCTCCTCAAGGTCAAAGGTGATAGTGAACTTATAGTTCAATAGGTGAGAGGCCTAAGTGCATTCAAGAGTCACCATCTAAAATCTTATAAAAACTGGGTATGGGACCTCATGGAGAATTTCTTAGCATTTTATATCTAGTCCATCTCGAGAGAAGTAAACCAACATGCAGATAAGCTTGTAGCCATTGGTACCCAATATGAGATATCAAAAGGAGTTAAAGGTATCCAAGGCCAAGATAAGGTCAATATTATATGCAGACTAGTGGAACCTAACAATGAGGTGAATTGACAAGTCTTTGATAATGATGATCAAATCATATGTTTTATAATGCAAGAGGTAGATTTCTACCATAGGAACTAGCTATAGTTCCAAAATCAATATGATGATTAAATAGTATAGCTAAGCTTAGATAATATTTCCAAAGGGCTTGTGACACTATAACTCATCTTCAATGAATATGACCAAGTAAGAAAAGGGAAAGCATACATCTCCGCAAAGGAAGAGCACTATGAAAATATAGAGATCTTTAAGGGCAAGTTGCTAAAGTTAGGAAAGGTCAATATAGTAGAGGAAAGAGATACATTTTTTGCTTTGTGCCAAGAATTTTTTGATATATTTGCTTGGGAGTATAAATACTTGAAATATTTTGACCCCAAATTTGTACAACACATAATTGAATTAGAAAGCAATGCCAACCCAGTTAAGCAGAAGTAGAGGCCTGTTAACCTAAGAGTGTAGGATCTCATGAGAAGAGAGCTCTATAAATTGATAAAATCCAAGATAGGATTTCCAATTAAACATTCCTCTTGGGTGGAAAACCTTGTATTAGTGAAGAAAAACAATAGATAGATTCAGTTATGTGTTGACTTCATGGACCTTAATAAAGTGTCCCTAAAGAATAATTACCCATTGCCCTCCATGGATCAAATCCTACAAAAGGTGGTAGGTTCTCAAAGGTTCTCATTGCTTGATGGCTATTCTAGTTATAATCAGATCATGGTGAAGGAGGAGGATAGGCATAATATTGCCTTACCTAAAAAATGGGGAAACTATGCATATTGTAAAATGCCTTTTGGACTCTTTAATGCTGGAATCACCTTCCAAAGAGTAATGGATGTTAATTTTTATGGTATTTTGAATGATATGGTTTTAGTTTACCTTGATGATATAATAGTTTTCTCAAAAATCCTAATGATCATCTAACATATTTGAGATCTTTTTTTAATAGATGTAGACAATTTAGAGTTTATTTGATTCTAAAGAAATGCATTTTTTAGTACATGAAAGAAGACTTCTTGGGCATGTGGTGTCCTAAGTTGGTCTTTCCATTGATCCTAAGAGGATAGAATCAATCATTGCTCTATCACTGCCTAAACATACAAAAGGACAGTAGAGCATCTTGGGTAAGATTAAATTCATCAGGAGGTTCATTTCAAATTTTGTAGAGATGGTCAAGCCTCTCACTCATACGCTAATAAAATTCAAAGAGTTCACTTAGATAAGAGAAGATAACAGGAGCTTTGAGGCCATAAAGGAGGCCATATCTCATGTCCCCACTCTACTAAATCTAGATTTCAATAAGCAATTCTATCTATATGATTTTTCTACATTAGATGCAATTCCAACTATGCTCATGTAACAAAATGACCAAGGTCTAGAGAAACCCATTGCTTTCTTCAACCAAGATTTAGAATGTTATGAATAAATATATAGCTTTGTTAAAAAACATGTACTTAATATTTTCATAATTTTGAATAAATTTAGGCATCTAGTTTCAAGAAATTAGATCATACTAATGGTGGCTCATCCAAGTGTGAAAGATTTTATCCTTAACAGAGACTTAAACAAAAAAAGAGATTGATGGATCACTAAGTGTATAGAGTATGACATTGAGATCATGATCACAAATCTAGTCCAAGGAAATGGATTATGTGAACATCTTGATGAAGAAGAGAGAGAAGAAAAAGAGATAATCCTAGTAATCCTAAACACTTAAGAGGAAGATGAAGATACCCCTCCATCCAAATGGACACAGGATATTGCTAGATTTATCTTAATAGGAGAGTGTTCAATGGGTTTTAATACATCTCAAAGATGACACTTTAGGCTAAAATTAGTTCCATACATCTTGATTGATGGAATGTTATTCAAAAGGGACATTGGAGGTATGCTCTTAAGATGTGTTGAAACTGACCAAGTTGATAAACTTATCAAGCAATTTCATAATAATCTTCAAGGAGGCCATTTTACATCTAGGACCATAGCTAAAAAAATCATTAGAGATGGTTACCTTGGCCCAATTTATTTATAGATGCACATACATGGGTGAGGAAGTGTTAAAAATGTGCAATGTTTATAGGGAAATAGAAACTAGTTATTATGCCACTGAAGCCTATTCAAGTTGAACAGCCTTTCATGCAATAGGGTTTACACTTCATCAAAATGATCAATCCTCCATCTAGTTCTATCCATAAGTGGGTCTTGATAGCCATAGACTACTTCACTAGATGGGTAGAAGTGGTTCCCTTAAAGGAAGCAAATGATAACTTTGTACCTAAGTTCTATGAGAGCCTAGTCACCCATTTTGGGGCACCTTCTACCATAATATCAGACAATACTTTGGTATTTATTAGAAAAAAGGTATGTGAATGTGATCTTGATTATGGTATATATCTAACATCTTCATATAATTATTATCCATAGAGTAATGGACTAGTTGAGTCCACTAATAAGAACTTGATTCATATCATTAAGAGAACAACGAAAGATAATCAGAGATCATGGCACATAAATATAAAGACTACCTTATGGGCTGATAGGATAACCCCAAAGAAGTCCATTAAAAACTCACCTTATCTCTTAGTCTATGGAAGAGAATAAAGGTTACTAATTTCATTAGAGCTTCTAGCTTTGGAGCTTGCAAACCAACTAGAGCTTCTAGAAAGTGATGCAATGGAGGTCAGAATGAATGAACTAAGAGAGTTAGAGGAAATAAGAGTTGATTCCATGCATGATGATGTTTTGAAAAAATAGCTTCATCAAATACATTATATTAAGGTGACATAGTCCTTAAATGAGATGAGGACCGTGCAAAACCAAGAAAACACTCCAAGTTTGATAGCCTTTGGAGTGCACCCTATGTCATCACAGGCTACAAAGAAAACAATGCCTTTGATCTTGCCATATTGAATGGAGAGAGCCTTCCCATACCTATCAATGCAATTTATCTCAAGTTCTTCTACTAGTCTCATATTTTTCCCCTTGTATACTAATAAATAGGCATGTTCTTTTCCTCCAAGTGCTTTTGCACACTATTATTTTTAGTTGTTTTATTTATAGTTTAGGTTGGTTCTTTGTATTTTATTGGTTTGTTGTTATTGTAACTCCCATTACTCCAAAAAAGGTGTTTCCAAAATTTAATAAAATTCTAATTTTAAGTTGATTTTCATTTGAGAAAGCTTGATCAAGGTCTAGGTTCCATGACAAGCAGGCAAATCAAACCAACTGAGTCACTAGAATTGTTGGCCTTTTGGGCCAACATACCAAGCTTCTACCTAGTTTAAATAGATGAGTAGGATCCCAATTAATGAATGGATTAGGTGGCTCAGAATTAGGTTCAACATTGCAAGTGGAGGGATCCAAGTAGGTTTTCATGGTGTTGAATAGTTGCAAAAATAGGTCCAAAAAAGAAGATTAAGTTACACCTTTTTCAAACTTTTAGCCAAGTGTAGCATTCAAAATTTCTTCAAAGGAAGTGTTCAACACAAAGCATACAACAAATTTACAAGGATTAATTCTTTTTGGAGTTTTGTCCCACTTTATTTGGATAAGTGTTGGTATTCTTTTAGGGGTTTTATTTCAAGCTTTTTGTTTAAGTGTCAGAAATTGTTTCAGACATCTTGTCTAAAACAATTTCCCCAAAGGGTCATTTCTTCGAAGAGGGTCCTTTTCAAAATTTCCAAAGGATTTATTTTAGAGAAAGGTGTCATTTAAAATTTTCTCGAAGGATACTTTCTTTGGCAAAGTGGACCTTTGTAAAAAGCTTGAAAGATATCTTTTTCAAGCAAAGTGGCCAAGACAATTTCCCCAAAGGGTCATTTCTTAGGAAAATGGTCAAGTTTAAGGTTTTCAAAGGGTAATTTTCTCCAAAAAATGGTCCAATATAGATATTCTAAAAGGCCAAATTCTCGGGCAAGTGTCCTCTAATTTTTTTCCAAAAGTTTTTTTTTTGTAGCAAAGTGTCCCAAACACTTTTCCCAAAGGTACTTTTCTTCACCAAAAGGTCCAATGCAATTTTCTCGAAGGATCATTTCTCGAGAAAATGGTCCAGTTCAAGGTTTTTGAAGGGTATTTTTATTTGAAGAAAGGGTCTAATGTAGAAGTTTTGAAGGTAATTTCTAAAGGACAATAGGCTATTTCAAAAGGGCCATTCTAAGGACACAATTCCTTTGGGAAATTTTTTTAGGACAATTTTCCTGAAGGCAGTTTTATTTCAAAGATTTTATACCAAAACAAAAGACCAAGGAAAAACTATTCCAAACATTTTGTTTGAGATAGAGACCCTGAATACATGAATTATTTTAGACATTTTTTTCAAAATAATTGCTCAAGGCAAAAATAAGGCAAATAATTTCCTTCAGAGAAAGTATCCCACACAAAGCCCTCAGAAAATGTCCAGCAAAATGTCTGAAGGAAATAACCCATATAATTTATGATCCAAATAGTTTCAAAAACATTAATTTTAGGATTAAAAAAATATCCATTTGAATTCAAAAAAAAGAAGTCCATGATAGCCCCGTAAGTGTCAAATTCTAGCCATGGCAAATGACTGTTGAAGTTCAAATTTCTTAATGACAATTGCATGGATGTCAAGTTTGGGCCCCTACAACTATCGATTTAGATTTTAAAATCCTAAGATGTTCACATGAATGTCAAATTAGATCTCAAGAAAAAATCCATATGTGCTTAAATTTGATAGTCTGTGGGATGTTATTTTTGTTTTATGGGATGACAAATGATGGTTGGTGAGATGTCAAATTTAAAGATAGAGTAAGATAAATCCTATTGAGATTAAATTTGATGATCACATGACCATCAATGATTGTCATACGAACATCATTTTATGGGATTGATGACATCAATTTTAAGATCATAAACTATCTATTGGATTTCAAATAGTAGGTCACAGCATATCAATGGTTGGTGTTTGATCGAGTGTTTAGATTTATTGGTGAGTAGAGGTCAAAAGAGTTAGTAAATCTCAAATAGCAAAATCATGATAGATAAGTGGCACAAACATGTGAGTCCAACAAGAGGATATATGAATTGCATTCATCACCTCAGGCAGATCAATAGAGCAAGATGCTTTAGGAGGTTAAGGATATGAGTTAGTTCTAAACATCCAATCAAAACCAAGAAGAGCCCAAATGACTTAGATGGAGGTTGAAAGGTTAGTTTTTTACCAAGGCAAACATACATGAATGGAGCTAAGCTCAATAATGATCAAGATTAGGCTAAGAGTAGATATTTTGGGATCAAGTGGTGCCATTGAGGACCTATAGAGGTAGATATATAGACTTTAATGACTATCACTAAAACTAGCTACATCAAAATGACCCCTCTCCCCACTTGGGCACATATCAAAAAACTAGTCATGAGTAGTTTTTCATCAAAACAAAATTAAAATGACTTGATCCCACCATTTTATCCATTATGAAGAATCATATAAAATATATTGTAATGATGCAATAGACTGGAGTGACCTAGATCAATCAGGAAGGGTTTGAGTGAGCTTGATTTGTGGAGGCAGTTGTAATAAATTTTCAAATGGATTTGAATTAATTTGATCCCCTTTTGAGCACCAAATTTCCCTCTCTCTTGTTTCCCTTCTACTATAAATTTAGCCTTCGAGCGATTATTTTTCATCCCTTAGGCTAGTATGACTAATCTCTACTAGAATTGTATTTGACACCTCTTGGAGTAGTGAATAGAGTATTTTGTAGTCATTTTAATAATCTATATTTAGTGTTCTATGTTTTTTTAATATGAAAATGTGAATGTCATCTTCCTCTTGTAGTCTAAACTCAGCCTAAGTGTTATAAACTTTCTTTATAGGTCATATATTGTGTCTCAGCATTGATCTCTCAAAGATATAGTGGATAGCTAAACTTAAATGTCTCTAATTAGACCTTGTTTTCACTGATCCCTAGTCTAACTATATCAAATAGACCTCTATACAAAATATTGTTGCATAGAAACTATATTAAACATTGCATTAGATTCTTTCATAGTTCATTGGTGTGATAAGGACTCCAAGCTTAAGAGTGGGTCTGATAAACTCTTGGTACATCAACATAAATTAGAATAGGTTTTATTTTATGCAAACTCCCTAACTATTTTAACCCTAAATAGTTTTAGGTTTTAGAAACAAAGGCCTAAATTATAAAATATGAGGAGCTAGCCTTATAAAAAATCCTAGAGGTTTGGCCTAGATATACGCAACCCACAGCCTTAGACCACTCCCATGTTAGTCTAGGTATGGGTTAGACTTGAATGAACCTGAGCCCTATTTAAGGTGATATCTAGATAGTTAACATGTATGTACATATATACATATATAAATATATACATATGCATACATAAATACATATATAGCATTGACAATAGACTGACTGGAAATTTTTGTAGCGAGGGTTTCCCAATATGATTCAAATCAGGATCAGACTTAGAGTGTGGTGGTGGTAGAATAGGTGCTAGGGGAAGATAATAAAGAGAATAAAAACCTATTTACACCATTTTTATTGGGTCATACAAAGCTTGTATAAGGCAAGGGTGTGCCATTAGAAAGAATAATATGTATCCTAAAGCACCAAAAGATTTCAATCACACATGGAGACATGAACCAAATCATGGGGATGTTGATGAGGGCTGACCATGATTCTATGTTAATAAAAGCATTTGGTATAGCCAATGGAAATATTATAGATTGGGGGACTGATGTATGGTGACTATCAAAGGATGAATACAATATGTTTGACAAAATGCCAACCTTTGAATATCCATTGAAGTAGAGGGGAAACTTCCAAATTATGTTATGATCCATCATGGGGAATAATCTTTTCTTTTGGGTAGATTGGACAAATAGTGTATAGGACCTCAAATATTAGATTAAAATGGCCACTAGGATTTTAGCTACCCTTCAATGCCTCATTTATATATCCAAATATCTATAAATAAAAAACTACTGGCTAAGTATGGTATTTCAAAAGGATTCCTTTTGTCTCATGATCTGCACATGTACAGTGGTGTGATAGACATGGGAAATTATTCCAGGTACTCTTTTAAAATGCATAAAAATATTCCAAACCTAGGGGATCATTTAAAGATGTTAATAACACTACAGCTAAATCAGGCTTTTAGAAAACCCCCCCATAACAACCACCTACATTTTAGAACAAGCAAAGGAGGTACCACAAGTGGATATTCTAGAGCAAAAAATGTTAGAGTATAGAGGGAATTTAGAGAAGGAGGCTATCATTTGTGGATTTAATGTCTTCTGGCCAACTATATATGTATTATTCTAGTGGGTACATAATACCTAGTCAAAACAATGTGAAATCTCCCTCTACTCCAAGGGATTCTTCATCATACATGTTTTTGATGGAAGGTCCATCAAAAAGGTCCATGGTTCTAGGGACTGATGGGCCTTTACCTTAGACCATGGTTTTTAGAATTTTATTTGAGCTCCCACTCAATTACTGTTATGCCAATTTGGGTACAAATGCCAAACCTTCCTCTTTATCTCATCATTTCCTTAAAAAAGATAAGGGATAACATGGGTATGTTCATCAAATTGGATTATGAAATAATGGGTTCAATATTATGCACATACGCTTCAATATATGTGGAAATAGACCTTAATAAAGGTCTAATATAAAAAATGATAATCCATTGTGGAGAACTCCAAATACTCAGTCCTTGGACTATGGGAATATCTCTTTTTGATGTCGCCTTTGCAAACTTATTAGGCATCTTCAGGCCACATCACCCCATGCTCAGAACTTTCCACCAAAGAAGAAAGGGATGAAATTAACCTTTAAACATTGGACCCTACTGACATAAGAGGAAGAAGAGGTATAAAAATAGGAACAAGAGGAAGAAGGCCAAAAAATAAATGAGCCAGATGAGGAAGGCCCGACAATATAATTAGAACCAGTTGGATCTACACTTGGAAGTGTGAAAGGTGCTCACAAAATAGAGAGCTTTGACTTAGATAAGGAATTAGTAACAATCACAAACCAAAAATAGTTGGGTTTTTACTCAATTCTATAGATTCAAAACACAAGAATGTAGATAGTCATAGTGGTTCGAACATAAGGTGTGTGGTAGGAAGTAAAGAAGAAAAAGGGTAAAAAGGGTAGGGCGGAAGACTATTTTGGTTCTTCCTCCCTATAGTTTACTAGTCCGTGATTTTTCATTGGATGGTGTCAGATCCCACAACATGTTTTTTGTGTTACTTCAAACCACCTTTGTTGTTCCCCCATCTAATGAGATGCTTGAATCTTCAGGTGGAGGATTTTATCTACCTATTTTTAATTGGTAGAGTCCCTCATCTCTTACTCTCTCTAAAATCACCTATTAGCATTTTGGTTGTATATTTTCATCACAAATTTGGCATAAAAGATAACATTACTTTTATTTTTGAACAAGAAAACACACACACACACACACACACACACATGTATACATACATATATATGTTTTTGTATGTGTGTGTGTGTACACACACACATATATATGTATACATATACATATATATGTATTTATGTGTGTATATACACATATGTATGTATATGTATACATATATGTGTGTGTGTACATATGTATGTATGTAGGTGTGTATGTATGTATGTATGTGTATGTGTATGTATGTGTTTATGTATGTATGTATGTGTGTATATATGTATGTGTGTGTGTATGTGTATGTAGGTATCTATGTATGTATGTATGTAATGTACATACATATATAGATACATACATACATAGATACACACATATATGTACACACACACACACACACACATATGCAATGGTAAGGTGCAATGGTCAACCAAATGGGGGTCTATACAACCCTCTTAATTTTATTTTAACCCCATTACAATCATTTACTTTACTTGCATCCTTACAATCATAATTACAATCATTTATGTTTGTTGAGGTCTAGTGAGATATATATACTTATGTTGTAGTCTTAGGATTTGGAACCCTTCTATCTTGAAATTTGAGTTGTAGTTATCCTCTAATAAATCTATGGATATCCTAGGTACTTACCCACTTATCAAAGTATATGTAATATCTATTTGATTGACCTTACTCAAGTCCTACTCTATTGAGAGAAAGAGGATAGTTGTAGGTCACTAGCCCATGCAGACACTTCCTTCTAGTACAAGGTTTCATGACCTTTCAACTTAGTTTGATCTATTTTAACATCCCTTTGGTTATCCACTCAAATAAATTAAAATACTCCTCCATATCACTAAGCCAATCAATCAACTCCTCAGGGTTTAAAATTCCTAAAAATTTTGAAACTTTCATATTGGCTCCTCTTACAATCTTTGAGATGGCTCTAACAAGCCTATCTTATCATTTGTATGAATGCTCAAGAGATATTCCTACATCTTCCACTCTTATTTATTCATTTTTGGATCACTTTAATCATCCATGGGTATAAATATTCTTTATGTATCTTGTTAATAACAATTAGTAATGTATGAATAACCTTAAAAATCTATACAGCCTCATTTAATATTTTTACCATATTGGTGAAATACTAATCTAACTCTTCCCACTCTTCTTAGAGGAATTTTATCTCTCTTTCAAATTTAAATTACTACTGCAATACCTTATTTTCAAACCTACATATGCCACACTTATTTGTATTATTTCACTATTCTAGTAGTTACCAGTACACTAGTCCTTCCATGTGCTACAACATTGACCGTACTCACTTTATGTGCCAACACATTATGTGAGTTCTAGCTCACACACTCATCAAAGGTGTAGAGAGATATGACTAGGTTGATTCAGGGTTAGTTGGAAATGGTTTCATCTTAGGGAGTGTGTCAGTCCATCTTATCCCTATCTAAACTATACTTAAAGAACAAACTTATGGATAATAAACATAACAGTACTAGCACATCTAATATTCAAGCACTCCATTCAATAAAGTACTTATATTAAAATTCAATAGCACATGGTTACAATAGATATCCTCAGACACTTCAAAACATGTATTTATCTAAGTGGGTCTTTTTATGTCTTGAACATTCTAAAGATGATTTAATAGAACTTCATTGGGACTTCCCCTCTCTTTTATCCATGTTAGGTCCATCCTTTATATAGGTGTCTGAACTACTTTAGGTTTTACTTGGTATCTCACCTGTCACCATTCAATAGTTAATGCCTTATTCTAACCATCTAGAAATTAATGTATTATTTGACTTCAAGTCAACTACCACACCATTTTTAGCCATTTCTTGGTTGTTTATTAGAGCCTTTTTTTGCCATAACTCATTCCATTATCCTCCATGATTTACATGGTGGATTTTGAGCACATAGGTTTTTACATGTTTTGGTTCTTATGATTTATCATTTTTCAATGTGGATGGGTTTATCATCTATCATTATGTTTAGATGGTAACCTCTGCTAAGTGCATGAGCCTAAGATGGCTAATCCTATGCACCCCATGTCCATTTTTTCAATCATTTAACATTTTTATTTGATTATATTAGAGCATGCATGGATATTTCATTATGGAAAATTGTGGTTCCAACATCACCCCACACTAATTCAGTTATTCATCTTCAAGAAACATGTTCATAATTCCTTCCATGCAGCTAAGATTAGTCAAAACAATTGAACCATATAGGATTATAGAATAAAATAATGAAGGAGGGTAAAAAATAAAAATAATGTAACCATAAATTATTGAAAAAAATAATTTTGGGGCATCCTTCATTAATTATTCTTTAAATTTAGCCCATCTATGTAGTGTGAGTTGAATGGTCTCTATGACAACTATTATTTTAATGACCAATCCCTTTAGAACTAGAGGTTGATCTGGGAGTGGATCTACTTGCTGATTTAGTTTTTTCAACTTCCCAGTAACCCCATTTATATTTTCCTCAAGGATGATTCCATCTTCTAGGGTTCCAAGAAGTGTTGTTATAGATCTTTTCTCTCGGTTCCTATTGTGTGCACCAATTCATCCACTTCTTAGAGTATCTTGGTGCACTCTTATTTATTATTTTAGTGTAAAATAGGGAATTTATAAATTTCTATTCATCCTCCTCCTTAGAGAGATGCACATTAATTATTACTAATTATATAAATTTACAAACACATGTTCCACTGTAGTTGTACTCTCATAGATATTCTTCAAACCATCATCATAATTTTTCTATTAATTAGTGAATTTTAACTAAGATTTATTTAGTTATTTGTACATGTCTCTAGTGTCCAAACCTATTTTTAGGAGATATTAAAAAATGATCACTAATGTCTCTATGGGATTGGCTTGGAAAATGCTAATTATGTCTATCAGACTTGGATATGTCTTCAAAATCTGGTCACATAACTTCATAGCCTTGGCCTTTAGAGAGTCTAATTGAAGTCTCATTGTTTCGTGTCCCTCCCATTCTTCTACAATCATGCTCTCTCCCTTGGCATAATTCTTATTGGATTCCTCAAGTGTTTTTCAAATTAGGGATTAAACTAACTCTTTCATGGTCTCCTTCTACTCCCTATAGACCCTATAAATCATATAATTTTGTATAGTCACCTCAAAATATAGCTTCATTAGTGTGTTTTTGACTTATTCACCATACATATCCATAGGAATGACCAAAAAAAGTTTGGTCCTTGGTGAGATTCTTCATCCAAATGTATTTCTCCTGACCTAGGAACCTAGAAGAGGGCCTCCTCTGAGTAGTCTAAGGTAAAAGAAACTTGCCTGTGGGTTGTTAGTGAAGTGTGGTTAGGCTTCATGGTTTTCCAATAGTATAGTTCTTACTATCACCTATATATTTATATCCTTACTTGGATAGTGCCTTTGGTTTCTCTCTATTTCTTGCCTTCTATTTCATGAGGGGGCCTATCTCCCACTAAGATAGTTTATGCCTTTGCCTTCTTCCCTCATTCTTCTTCTTTTGTCTTGGGTTGTAACAAATCTAACCCATCATCCATAAGTTTTAAATCATGTAATTTTGTCATGGATTCCATATTTTTATCATGGTATATGATTTCATCCACTCCATGATAAATCATTACCTCCACATATTTTGTGATTGGTAGTATTATTTTAGGGCTGCCTTTTTCACATAGATCTAGTTAAATGTGCCCTTATGTTTCTAATTTTTCCCCCATTTACTTGATCTAGGGAGGTATTCTACCATTTCCTCCATAAATTTATCATTTTTATTTCCCTTCTCTTAAAGAGGAAGTGGTGCTTTATGTCCTTACTTAGGTGATATCTATTAATCTGGCCTTGTCACTTCCTACCCAATTTCTAGGTGTGATTTTTGTTCATGCCTCAGAGAGGGTGGTCTTATTTTTTCCTTACATAGTGCCCTTTTCACTTCCGTTGGAACCTCCTTTAACATAGTGTCTTTCATTCCTTTTGGTATAGGAGTTGGTGAATTATTCTTCTTTAGGTTCTCTTTATTTGGGGATTCATCCTTAGACCTCATTTCCTCTAAGATTTCTTGCACAGGGAAGGAGGTTGAACCTAGTTCTCTAATTTATTATTATTTTTGGTGGAGGAAAGTGACTCCACCAACTCATTATTCCTTATACATATGTCATATGATTCTATCTCCTCAGACTATCTTGTGTGGAAGAGGGAAACTCCAATTCATTCTTCTTACTCTCCTTCTTTTGTGGAACAGAGGCACGTGAATTTCTTGGATTATGATCAGGTGAAAGGTTTATTCCTCTCACTTGGGATTCTACACAAAAAAAAATACTTCTTGGGATTCATATAGTAGAATAAATTATTAGAGTGTCCTCTGATGGTAAATTTTTGGATTGATATAATGTCAGAATTGTCAGGGGATCTACAGCTCTACCAATTAGAGCACAATTGATTACTTTCTTATATGCAATTAAACACGGAATTATACCAGAATGATAAAGTAGCTAGAAACTTGAGACAGCAAAGAATTTGAGAGACAATACACACTCTTTGTATTAGATATTACTAGAAGAAAATACAATAAGGAAGATGTCACTTCTTCCTCCACCTCAAAGGCTTGCCACACCTCAAGACCTTCTTCCCTTTCTCTCTTGCTCAACACAACAACTCTAAAGCCTGAGTTGCTATCCCTCCTTGAATGCTTCAGCTGATCTCCTTGACCTTACACCTATAGATCTCCTTGACCTTGCTAGCTTCAATGCTTTTACTTGCCTTAGAATAATTTACAATACATGCCTTATGGGTCTATAAATAAGATCCCATGCTTACAAAAATAGAAATCTAACTACTAAAATTAGACACACAGCTCGCGACTTAAATTAGCCCCTTAGCATGTAAACACTCGGTTCAACTAACTGACTATTCGTCAACAGCAGTTCCAAAAATACACAGGCGACCAACATCGGTCCCTGCTAGTTTGGTGCTACCGACGTCGACTGACTTCCTGCCATCGCCAATCTCCTTCTCCACTGCACTTGACTGACGTCGGTCATACTACCGACGCCGGTGGCTCTGGTTCTTCAGCGTCCTTCCTTCTAGTGTCTGTAAATAGTTGAAGCTTTTAGATCCACACCACAACAATCTCCCACTTGGAGATAAACAGTTGCAACTTGTACCTGTACCTATACACCATCTATTTTGTTCCTTAGGCTCTGTATCCCTCTTCAATGTCACTCTTGAAGACCAACCACCACGCAAACCTATGATGCAATCCCTGTATCTTATGCCACAAGAATTTTGCTGCTCCCAAATTCTCCATGACGTACTTCTGAACCAACTCTACCCTTAGCTCAAAAAACTCCCTGTATATGAAACCCTGCAACAAGTAACACAATATAGTAATAGGATAATGTAGCTAATATCATCCAACCTGGTAAAGATAAAATACAATGGTCAAATCTCCATTGTTCTGCAACATAATCAAGACCATATACCATAGCCTTCTGTCTCATGTATCCATCCACTCTCTTCTCTAAAATGGGAATCCATCCCTCTATCCAGTGCTTCCTTCCAGCTGACAACACTACCAACAAATACCTATTTGGTTCTCCAAGGGCTCACACTCCTCATCCATGCCAAGCTCCCACTATTTTTGGATTCTACCTGCATTGCTTCTTCCATCTTCCTAGTTCATGACTATCAGTAAGCAATATAAAGAAGGTGAACAATGAATATGAGGTTCACATACCTTTTCTGACCTCTACATGGGTGTTTGAGACTTGGTAATTCACCCAACATCCATTCCAATGACCGATCTAGGCCATCTCCCAGTCTGCTTCTGACCGATGTCGATTCCCTGCACTGATCCTAACTACCAACGTCATTTCCTTGGCCAACGTCGGTGTCCCTCCTGCTGACATCGGTCCTTATGACCGACGTCAGACTTCTCCTATCTGACCTACCGACCTTGCTGGTCTGCACATGACCGATGTCAGTATCTGGATGACTGACATCGGTGCCAAGCTACTGACATCGGTGTCTGTGTGTTCCTGTAAGTGATGAAATTTTCATCTACGAGCTCTTCTTGGGTCAAACCTCTATCCATGCTACCCTGCTCAGACTTATTTAGCCCCTATGACTGATCTCTGTCCTTCATCTCCTCCAAAAACACCAAGGCTTCTTTGTTCTTGTCAAAAGCATCAAATTTCCTCTTTCTGTAATGAACTGTATTTATGCTTTCCAAATTTAAATGCATACCTTTTGAATCAAGAACTTCCATTCCCTTCATGTTCTTGTGACCAAGCCTATTAGGCCACATCTTTGAATCTACACCAAAAGTGGAATCATAATACAAGTAGACAGATAAAGAGTATCTACTTTCTTACCTCTTGCTAGAACAAGTGCTCCCTTGGTAACCTTCCAAGAATCTACTGTGAGGGTTATTGTGCATCCCTCATCTCCCAAACTTCCTACAGAAATCAAACTCTGCTTTAGAATCAGAACATGCATGACCTCTTTCAACACCCACGTGTTGTCAATCTGCAATCTCAGCTGCACTTTCCCTTTGCCAACTATCTGACAAGGCGTACCATCCCCTAAATAAAGAACTCCAAAGTCTCCCTGTTCATACTCGTAGAACAAATCTCTGTTTGGGGATGCATGAAAAGATGAACCAGAATCTAAAATCCATGATCCTACCTGACTATCTGAAGAAAGTATGAGAGCATCCTGCATCACAATATTTGCATCCTTTGCTTCTTCCATACCTGCATGTTGATTCTCTTTATCTCTCAACCAACACTCCTTCTTTGTATGTCCTTTCTTTCCACAAAACCAGCAGGTAATACCTTTGGACTCGGATCTCCTTCCTGACCTTGATTTCTCTTGCTCAACCTTCTCCCTTTGCCTTTCCCTGCTTTCTGCACTTAGAGCATTCCCTGATGATTCACCTATGCTTCTCCTGCGTATTTCCTCATTCAAGATCACACTCACAACATCATCAACTTTTAAGATTTTAGAAGCAGATGCAGAATTACTTACTACCATAACCATATCGTCCTAAATTTTAGGCAAAGAACATAAAATCAAGAGAGCCTTTACCTCATCATCAAAAACAATATTGACTGAAGCTAATTGGTTTACCAAACCATGGAAATCACTGAGATGAGTACGTACCAATCCACCTTCCTGCATTTGCAAAGTAAATAGCTGCTTCATAAGATATACCTTATTAGAAGCAGAGGGTTTTTTATATAAATTCGCCAAGGACTTTATCAACTCTTTCGTTGTCTTACACTGTGATAAGCTGGAAATAACAGATGATGCAAGGCTCAACCTTATGGAACCGAGAGCCTTCCGATCAAGAACGTTCCATTCTTCATCCTTCATATCTGTGGGCTTGCATGCAACCCCACCCAACGGTAAGTACAGATCCTTCTGATACAGATAGTCCTCAATCTGCATCCTCTAGTGTTGATAATTCTTGCCGTTAAACTTCTCCATTCGTAGTCTACTTTCTTCTGCCATTGTTGAACTCCCACTCAATCAGAAAACCCTGTGAATGACCTGTAATCAAAAACAATACCCTACTTCCTGCAAACCATAGCTCTGATACCACTTGTTAGGGGATCTACAGCTCTACCAATTAGAGCACAATTGATTACTTTCTTATATGCAATTAAACACAGAATTATACCAGAATGATAAAGTAGCTAGAAACTTGAGACAGCAAAGAATTTGAGAGACAATACACACTCTTTGTATTAGATATTACTAGAAGAAAATACAATAAGGAAGATGTCACTTCTTCCTCCACCTCAAAGGCTTGCCACACCTCAAGACCTTCTTCCCTTTCTCTCTTGCTCAACACAACAACTCTAAAGCCTGAGTTGCTATCCCTCCTTGAATGCTTCAGCTGATCTCCTTGACCTTACACCTGTAGATTTCCTTGACCTTGCTAGCTTCAATGCTTTTACTTGCCTTAGAATAATTTACAATACATGCCTTATGGGTCTATAAATAAGATCCCATGCTTACAAAAATATAAATCTAACTACTAAAATTAGACACACAGCTTGCGACTTAAATTAGCCCCTTAGCATGCAAACACTCAGTTCAACTAACTGACTGTGTTAGGTTGTGGAGCTAAAAGCTTCAACCCTTTGCAAACTATGGAACAGAAGGTTGCTGAGATCCAGGAGCACCGGCGTCGGTAGTAGGACCAACGTCGGCAGAGACCAGTGTAGAAGGCCACCGGCGACGGCAGGGAGTCGGCCGACGTCGGCAGAACCAGACAAGCAGGGACTGACGTCGGTCGCCTGTGTGTTCCAAAACTGCTCGTTTCACGGACAGTTAGTTAAGTGAATGAAGAGTTTGCATGTTGAGACTAGTTAGAGTCTTGGGCTGCGAGGATAATTGTCTAAATTAAGAGTCTAAGTTATTGTTTGAGTTAGAAAGAAAGGAAGACTTCCTTTTAGTTGTAAGATCTATGAGTTGCAGGTTGTTGCAAGCTCATTGGGGATCTACATGTAAGTTTCGTCTTTGAATTGTAGGTTGCAGGTTCATGAGAGATCAGCTTGAAGTGTTATAGAGTGCTTGGTGTACCGGCAGGGTTATTACTGACTGGTTGGTGAGGTGAACACTAATTCTGTGTGTGAGTTGGTTGTTGGGACCATTTTTTGTGTAGGAGAGTGTGTGTGAGAAGAATTACTGTACACTTGAGGTGTGGTGAATCTTTGTAAGGTGAAAGATTGTGGCGGCTCTTTGATGTATTCTTTTCTGTATAGTGTTAATACAAGATAGTGTATTGTCTCTCATATTCTGTGCTATTGGTGAATTCTAGTTACTTGTGTTTCTGGTTATTTTTGCATATTCAATTGCTTATATTTGGTAATCATATTGTGCTCTTTCTGACGAGCAAGATCCTAATAGGTGGAATTAGAATAGGTGTGCTTGTTCTTGGATTTTATCCTCCACCTCCCAACAAGTGGTATCAGAGCTTTTGGTTGGGATACTAACAGATTGGTGTAGATCTGGGTAGTGTGTTTTGATTACAGGTTACTCACAGGGTTTTTGTTTGAGTGGGAGTTGAGCAATGGCAGAAAATAGTCAACTACGAATGGAAAAGTTTAATGGCAAGAACTACCTATTATGGAGGATGCAGATTGAGGACTATCTGTATCAGAAAGATTTGTACTTACCACTGGGTGGGATTGCTAGCAAACCCTTGGATATGAAAGATGAAGAATGGGAGGTTCTTGATCGGAAGGCTCTGGGATCTGTTAGATTGACTCTTGAATCATCTGTGATTTCCAGCTTATCACAGTGTAAGACAACGGTGGAGTTGATGGAATCTTTGGCAAATTTATATGAAAAACCCTCAGCTTCTAATAAGGTATTTCTTATGAAGCGTTTATTTAATTTGCAAATGTTGGAAGGTGGATCTGTTCATAGCCATCTTAGTGATTTCCATGGTTTGGTAAACCAGTTGAGTTTAGTCAATATTGTATTTGATGATGAAATTAGAGCTCTCTTAATCTTATGTTCATTACCTGAAAGTTGGGAAGGTTTGGTAATGGCAGTTTCTAATACTGTGTCTCCTTCAAAAGTCTTAAAAGTGGATGATGTTGTGAGTGTGATCTTGAATGAAGAGATACGTAGGAAAAGCATAGGTGAATCATCTGGAGATGCTTTGAGTGTTGAAGGAAGAGGAAGGCCAAGCGAGAAGATAGAGCGTGGGAGATCAAGGTCGAAGATGGGCAAGAGATCCAAGTCCAGGTATGGCAGAATAACCTGCTGGAAATGTGGAAAGCAAGGGCACTTAAAGAGAGATTGCAGATCAGGTGAAGATCAGCATGAAGGACATGGAGAAGAAGCAGATGTTGTGGGTTACGTTGCACAGGATGCTCTGGTATGTTCTTTGGATAAAGTAGAATCTTGGGTATTAGATTCTGGTGCCTCTTTTCATGCATCCCCACATAGGGAATTTTTTCATGAGTATGTCCAGGGAGACTTTGGAGAAATTTGTGTAGGGGATGGTAAGCCTTGTCAGATTGTTGGCAAAGGCAAAGTGAAGCTGAAATTGCAGACAGGTGACACATGGGTGTTAAAGGAGGTCATGCATGTCCCAGTTCTGAAGTGGAATCTGATTTCTGTTAGAAGTTTGGGTGAAGAGGGTTGCACAGTAACTCTCACAGCAGACTCTTGGAAGGTTACCAAGGGTACACTTGTTGTAGCTAGAGGTAAGAAAGTAGGTACGCTTTATCTATCTACTTGTTTTACTGATTCTCTTTCTGGGTTATCTACTTCAGCTGTAGATTCGGAGATGTGGCTTAATAGGCTTGGTCACATAGATAAGAAGGAGATGCTGGTTCTTGAGTCAAAGAGTATGCTTTCAAATTTGGAAGGCATGGATCGTGGTTTCTGTATGCAGAAGAAGAAGGTGAGGTTTCTTGAGGAATCCGATGTTAGTGACAAGAATAGGAAAGCCTTGGTTTTCAAGGAGAAAGTGACAGACAGAGTTCAGCACAAGGTGTAGATGAATTCTGAACAGAGCAAGGGTGATTTGGACAAGGGTTTGATCCAAAAGGAGCTCGCGAGAAAAATTTAGGTCTCACAAGAAAAACATAGAGACCGACGTCGGCAGGAAAACTAGCATCGGTGTCCAGACAGGGACCGACATCGGCTACGTACAGCTCGACGTCGGTGACTCAGGGTAGATAGAGACCAGCGTCGGCCAGGGGAAACCGACGTCGACAGGGAGGCAGTCGCAGGGAACCGACATGGGTCAGATGTAGACTGAGATGTGACCGGCATCGGTCACTGAGATGAATTCTAGGTGGACAGCGAGTTGTCATGGAGTCTCAAGCGCCCATATGGAGGACTGAAGGTGTAAGTAAGTTCTTAAATTTGTCATTTCCCTTCTTTACACTACTTGTTGCTCACTTATGGCATAGGACCAGGAAGTTGTTAAAGAAGCAGAACAGGTAGATCCAGGAAACAGTGGGAGCTTGGCATGGATGAGGATGTGATTCCTTGGAGGAGAACCAAACAGGTGCTTTGGGTAGAGTTGCCAGCTAGAAGTAAGCACTGAGAGACGAATGGATGTTCAGAATAGAGAAGAGCGGAAATGGATACGTGAGATGGAAGATCAGGGTATATGATCTTGTATTAGCTGCAGGGCAATGGAGGTTTGATCATTGTGTTTCTCTTTACCAGGTTGGATAGTATTAGCTACACTATCCTATTTTCTGTATGATGTGCTTGTTGCAGGGCTACATATACAGGTATTGCTGAACTAAAGGTAAAGCTAGTTCAGGTGTATGTCATGGAGAATCTGGGAGCAGTAAGATTCTTTGGCATGAGTGCGTTCTAGAGACATGGAGGTCTTGTTGACTTTGTTTCAGGATGATTGTGTGAAACCGGTTAGCACGTCGATGGTTAGACAGTTCACAGAACAGGTGTCTTGATTCACATAATGAGGTTGAGTGCATGGTATGTACTAAACCTGAGTTTTCCCAAGCAGTGGGAGTTATCACAAGTTTGGAGTCAATCCAGGAAAGTAATACTGAAGGGCAGTTCAGTGGGACCAGCAGCAGGTGCACATGCTATGCAGGGTCAAGTTCTCTTTTCTACATGATTGTAGATGCGGATGTGGCAGGTAATTTGGATGACAGGTCTTGCACCATGGATTTTGTGGTGGTTGGTCTTCAAGGGTGATTTTGAAGATGGATACATAGCCAAGGGAACAAACTAGACGGTGTACAGGTATAGGTACAGGTTGCAGCTATTTATCTCCAAGTGGGAGATTGTTAGGTTGTGGAGCTAAAAGCTTCAACCCTTTGCAAACTGTGGAACAGAAGGTTGCTAAGATCCAGGAGCACCGGCGTCGACAGCAGGACCGACGTCGGCAGAGACCAGTGCAGAAGGCCACCAGCGACGGCAGGGAGTCAGCCGACGTCGACAGAACCAGACAAGCAGGGACCGACGTCGGTCGCCTGTGTGTTTCAGAACTGCTCATTTCACGGACAGTTAGTTAAGTGAACGAAGAGTTTGCATGTTGAGACCAGTTAGAGTCTTGGGCTACGAGGATAATTGTCTAAATTAAGAGTCTAAGTTATTGTTTGAGTTAGGGATCTATTTATAGACCCATTGGCATGTATTGTATAAGCATGAGATAGAAAGGAAGACTTCCTTCTAGTTGTAAGATCTGTGAGTTGCAGGTTATTGCAAGCTCATTGGGGATCTACATGTAAGTTTGGTCTTTGAATTGCAAGTTGCAGGTTCATGAGAGATCAGCTTGAAGTGCTATAGAGTGCTTGGTGTACCAGCAGGGTTATTACTGACTGGTTGGTGAGGTGAACACCAATTCTATGTGTGAGTTGGTTGTTGGGACCATTTTTTGTGTAGGAGAGTGTGTGTGAGAAGAATTACTGTACACTTGAGGTGTGGCAAATCTCTGTAAGGTGAAAGAGTGTGGCGGCTCTTTGATGTATTCTTTTCTGTATAGTGTTAATACAAGATAGTGTATTGTCTCTCATATTCTGTGCTATTGGTGAATTCTAGTTACTTGTGTTTCTGGTTATTTCTGCATATTCAATTGCTATTATTTGGTAATCATACTGTGCTCTTTCTGAGGAGCAAGATCCTAACAGGTGGAATTAGAATAGGTGTGCTTGTTCTTGGATTTTATCCTCCACCTCCCAACAGACTGTTCATCAATAGCAGTTCCAAAAATACACAAGCGATCGATGCTGGTCCCTATTGGTCTGGTGCTGCCGACGTCGGCCGACTTCCTGCCGTCGCCAATCTCCTTCTCCACTGCACTTGACCGATGTCGATCATACTGCCGATGTCAATGGCTTTGGTTCTTCAGCATCCTTCCTTCTAGTGTCTGCAAATAGTTGAAGCTTTTAGCTCCACACCACAACAAGAATCATTGATATTAGCCTTATCTTCCTCCTTTAGTGTGGCCTCTTTAGGGCATACATATGTTGTGCAGAGAGTGTAGATATTTGCATCAATCCTTTACATATATATTCTTATTTTATTCAAAAAAATTATGATTTTGAATATATTAATAAATTATTAAGTTGTAAACCCATATGGAATATTCAACCATGAGGTCATGTTTCCATTGTCTAATCTAATTTTTACTATGGAGTAGTGTTACATATTGGTAAATTATGTGCAGCCCTTCACCAATTTTGGAAACATCATTGGCATAAACCA
This sequence comes from Torreya grandis, assembly GCA_037957365.1. Lineage (NCBI taxonomy): Eukaryota > Viridiplantae > Streptophyta > Pinopsida > Cupressales > Taxaceae > Torreya > Torreya grandis. Next base: position 3,312,190 of record JARHVA010000625.1, read on the forward strand.
TTCTTCTCCCATGGCATAATTTAATCACATGAAATAATGATTGACACTAGACTTATACTTGGGATTGATAGTCACATGGTAAGTATATTAATGTTACCTGAACATTGCAGACTTATCTTAAATGGCATATGATTGTTGGTCTCATCGAGCACTATCTGGTATGTTGATCACATCAAAAAACAAAAATATTAGTATTGCATCACATTTAAACTTCTCCCCACTATTTTTCACCTTTTACACACCTTCAAAAATTGACTCTACTAAAAACTTGGAAATATTAAAATGGGTCCCCTTCACCATTTCATGTGTGATGTAGAGAAAGCTCTTGTTAATATCTCCTTAGCATCTTGATTCATCCAACTTGATCCTCATCAATCATGATAAAATCTTGGTGGACCTATAATTTATGTTTGAAATTGGGAAATTAAACCCTCCATTTTATAATAAAGTTATTTATCCATGTGCTTAACATCCTTGGTATCTGTCAACACCTCCTTAATATCCCTACATGACTAGGCTAATCCAATCACCTTGTGGATTTGGGCAATCAATATCTTCATCCTTAAACCTAAAAAGTAGAATATATATTTATGGTTGTGTGAAATTATAAATCACACTAATTATTCAACCTTACTTAAATATGGGAGCTCATAGAGTTCTAAAAATATAACTCTCTCCAAATGCCTTTTGTTAGTGTCATCAACAATTGGGTTCCATTCAAGGGTCTTTTTTCCAATGTTAACCATGTAGTCATTCTATAATTAGGCCTAATTTATTATAGTGAAGTGGTTATAATCCCCTAATTTTCGCTTATCTATCATGTAATCCCATTACTCAACATTCTTTACATTTTTAGGGTCTTGCATTTATAAAAAACTCATCCTTATCAACCTTAACATGTCTCTTATTTATGGCATGACTAGAGTATTCTTTATTTCTCTAGCCTTGGGCATGTTTTATCTTGGTTTTACCCCCTCTACATTATTGGGACTAGTAAATGAATCTCCTATATTTACACTCGGTGATTCTACCACCACTTTTTGTTTGACAATGGTTGACATCCTTTCAGACCATGTTTCTTGATGTTGATTCTACCTCTTCAACTATGGTTATTCCAAACTATGCACTTGGAATGTGGTTATTCATTATTTATTCCTTATCTTTTGGTCTCATACCTGAATTGAAACCCATTTTATTCGCCTATGTATTCCTTACTTTATTGAATCCCCAAATCTTTGTTGTTATGCCCTTACACCAAAAGTGGCATTGTTGGACTTGGGTCCAAAATTCACAAGGATTTAATGGTTGTTGGTGGCCTTGAAAACCTAAAACTTGTCACATTTATGATTTTTACTTACTAAATGCATTGATATATAGCATTCTTAAGTTCTAAACCCATGGATATCTTAATTTTTCTTGTTTAATGGTGTCTTTCAATCATCATAGTCTCAAATTCATAATTAGCTTGTTATCCAAGCTCTTAATTTCTCTTTGGCATTTGGAATGCAAAATAACATGAATTTTACCCTTTTATCCTTATTATTTTTATTTTTATGGTCTATTTTAATGCAATTAACATTGATGCAATGATATTTCCACTTTCCAAGTTTGATCATTCAATGTTGTCATCATTACATTAACTACTAGTGTGGGTTAGCTATTCAACACATATTATTTCAAATTTAAAATTTTTAGAGTGACATTATTCTACACTCTTTTTAATATGCATTCTTGAGTATTATGTTTCCCTCCTTATTTCACACTTCCTTACCCCATAGTTTCAATTTCAAAGTCATAAAATTCATTCCTCTTTTTGTAGCTCCTTTGTGCTTACCAACTCCTATCATATTTTAATACTTTTCCAATACCCCCAACCCATAAAAAATTATGTGCTTGGTCCTCTGGTGTAGCAAGTCATTATCCCTTAAACATTAGCATGTTTAAAAGGTGTGAAAGAAAAACAACATCAAGTCACACAAAGCTTTTAAGTTCTATTATCACAACAATTACCAAGGTAAGAATAAACCTTCAATATTTCTAGCATTGTAGACCATTCAAGATGCTTTTGGTTTTCTAACTAATCTTTATACATATATAAGATAAGATAAGATGTATAGTACTATTATCTTTCTTATCAATAATTCTTTCCTCAAATTATAGTCAATATAGGGATAAGATAGACTAACATACTCCCGTAGATGAACCCATTTACCTCTAACCTCAACCCAACCCGATCATCTCTCTACACCTCAAGTGATCACATGATCCCAAACTCATGTGATGTGCTAGTGCATAAAATGAGTAGGTTAAATGTTGAATTGGGTGGATGTACTAGCCTATTGGTAAATTTAAAATTAGTGAAACATTTTAGTTATGTTTTTGGTTTATAATTTGTGCAAGTGGACAAGTTTTTTGGATTGCATTTTACTTATTTGGAAACATATGCTCAGTAAGCAAGCTTGAGATGGCTTGTCCTGTGCACACCATTTCTATTTTCCATTAGCATTTGGCACTAGTATTTTTATATATTAGAGCACACTTGGATACTTCATTATGGTCTATTCTAGGTTAAACATAGACCAATATTTCAAAACTTCATTCTATACCTACCTTCCCACTATAAAGAATACTTAACTTTTACTTTTCCAAAAATTATTTATAATTGTAATGCAAATTTATGCAGTCAAATATATGGGATTCAATGAATAAAAACATTATCCTTAGAGCCTTTAATTCACATAAACACATAATATGAGACTAGAAATCAAAACACACAAATTTATTTTTCATTTAGGAAATATATAAATCACACACTACACATTCTCTTAATTTTATTATGACAACAACACAAGATAATAATGATACACAATAATACCTTTATGTATTGAACACTACCCTTTTCTCTCCCCTATCCAAGCACCCACACTTTCTTGATAAGTATGTTCTAAATCCATCCTGCATATTATGGATCCTTTGACACTCTTTTACTCCCCCCAAGGAGTGACTCCTTGGATCCCATGATGTTGGAAAACACTCAAAAAATGAATCATATGTTTCTATGTTGTTGCCCAAATTATACAACTACCATAGATGAAAATTTCCAATTAATTTAGAGTGGTATATTCATAACCATCAATTAATGTAGACCTATGTTAAAAGTTAGTTTTGTTACAAGATAGATAATTCTCGATCTCCATTACTAAACCATTTGTTCTCTCTTCCAAGATTTTTTTGAAGTGATGGAGATCTATATATCTCATCTTCATGAGATGCATGCAAACACTAAGATTTTTTTTGGTGGTGTAATGTTTCATGGTTTCCTAAAAACTTGTGCATAAAATTTTAACAATTGATGGATGTCATTAAATTTTAATTCCATTGGACCATCATAGGGAATCCTAAATCTTAAATTTGATGTCCATTTGATTTTCATAAGTAATTTTTTCCCCTTGCTTATTAAAGTTGATTAAAAAAATTGTAATATAGTAGGCATACGGTGGAGTTTGGAGCCCCTTTTTCTCCTTAAGTTTTGGGATATATCTTAAAACCATATAATGTAAGGTTTTTAAGTTCAAAAAGTTGATAAAATTCAATTATATACTTTAAAAAATTATATCATTATTGTACATGATGAAAATATCAAATCTCTCAAGAAGACTAAATGTAACCATACTATTAAAATTAAAAATTAATTATATCATTATTGTAAATGATCAAAGTATCAAATCTCTCAAGAAGAAAAATTGTAACCATACAATTAAAATTAAGAAATAAGTAGATTTAAAATTTTAAAACCATTTGAAGTCAGAGGCCATCTTAAAAAGGTGTTGGTATCAGGTAATTATTAGTTGTAAAATTGCATATTTCTAGAGTACCTAAGTGTTTGTTAATTATTGGTTCATGTTAGGTTTTTATTGGAAATTTTTACCCATGTTTGTTTTCTCCCCTAACATTTTTCTTCTCATTATTCTCTTTCTCCTCCTTTTCATGTTTTCCTATAGTTTTGGGATTTTTCATGAAACCATAATGTAGGGTCATGGGGTGATAGAACCGTTTAGCGTATGGTTCTAGGGTGGGCCCTTGTGACCCTTGTTTTTGGTCTATTATGCCATATTTTACTAGTTTATAAACCTTTCCTACCCATTGTGTGATTACACACTAATAAGTTCATAATTTTAATTTAATAAGTTTATAAATACAAAGGTGCATTAGAGAATATAGAACATGAAATTGGTAAGGAATAACCATGTATTTATTGAAGGAAACAAAATTTGGAAGTGTAGTAGTAGTCAATTTCAAATTTTAGAGTAGAATTGAATTATAATATGAAGCATTTATTTCTTCATTAGACATTCATTTTAGATGTGTGTGGCTAAATCTAGAGATTGAATAGAAACTAAGAAACACATCTAATCTCCTACTCTAAATCTAAACAACATATATGATTGAGAAAATGCAAGAGAATACAAAATATTACATTCACCTTACCATTCAAAGAATAAAATACTTTGTTTATATGGATTTTCGCATGGTTGAATGATTTTGGTTGCTCAATACTTGTGCAAGATTTTGGCAACATGTTTAAAACATGTACCTATAGAGTTTGATTTAATGATTCATGATCTAGAATGAAAGATACAATGGTATATTTATAAATATTTTGATGGGAGGTTCAATGGTTGAGATCATTTGATCATATTGGAAACTCTATAGTGGGATAAGGTTTGATCACTTAGTTAACTAACAATGTTTCCATTTGGAAATTGAGTTGACTGGGTTGTTTCCATTTTGTGCAAGAGTAATGAGGAGTTAACTGATTTGTTTCATATTTTTGAAAGAGTTAATAGAGTCTTTTCATTTTGGAGGATAAGTGATGAATTATTTAACTTTTTTTTTCCAAATGGAGGAGGAGTTACCTAATTGTCTTGGATTAGATTGAATAAGTTTCCCTTTCCAAAATGGGTAGTTGACTAAATGTTGATATGTTATGACATGGAATAGAGGGGTGAGAATAATTAATATTTATTTATTTATTTTATTAATTAATTATGTGAATGGGTTTAATTTTTAATTAATTAATTAATCATGGGTGTAATTAATGGGATTAATCAATGTTGGGTCGTAGTGTAATGTGGGGTTGATTAATAAGTATAGTGATGTTAGGGTTTTATGCCATTAAGGTGGATTAGATAGAAATGTGTTAATGATAGGATTAAGGTGGATTAGTGATGATGTTAGGATGTTATAATTAGGGTGTTTATGTCTCCTCTTTTTAGGGTTGTTGAGACTAAAAAAAGTAACATATTTTTAAATAAATAAAAAGTAGAAGAAATATAGGTGTATGAGAATGCCCCTAGTGGCATGGTTAATGGGTATGATTCCCCCTTGAGAGGGAATGTAAGGATGAAATAAATATATGGATATAAAAATGAGAAGAGGGTTAAAATTTAAAGAATTAAATATAAAATGGAGGGATGGGGGTGAATAAATAGGGGATGGGTGTTTATGTGATGATTGAGTATGATGGTTATGGCTATGGGTAGTTTTTATAGATGTTGCCTTATGATTTGCTTGTAGTTAGTGAGAATTAATGTTAATTATGGATAGTTAGTTAGAATGAATTTTAGTTGTGGATAATTATTTATAATGAATGTTACTTATGGATAATTAGGATGAATTGTATTAATGTTGATAATCATGCACTAAAGTCTAAATGTTTGAGCAACCTATTTTTTACTGTAGCATATAATAAGATGCATCATGATATGGAGAACCATGATGAAATTGTTTTAATATGATATGGGACTGACATGAATTTAACAAAAAATAAAACACACACACACACACACACACACACACACACACACACACACACACACACACACACACACACACACACACACAAAATGCACATAAAAAATCATGTCTTGTCCCCTATCACTTTAAAAACCTAGTGTTTGGTGATCGATGATATCAATAACTTTGTTTTCAAAAAGCAAAGATGTACATGAGGAGGGTAGATTTGGAAAAATGTATCCTAATAAAGCTACATTTTTTAATTTAAAATTGAACAAGGATTTTAACTAGACTAAGGGTGAGACAAATTATTTTTGAGCTTTTTGAATTTTCTATTTTTTTAGAGTTTTTTGGACTTTTGACTAATAATAAAGTTATAAAATAGGGGAAAACCAATTCTAGCATCAAAAAAATTATGTTAATGGATGGTATGGAAGAGGGATTCAGGATGGATCTCCAAGGACCATGTTATGTAGGAACTATATGCCCAATCTTCCATGTTCATGTTGATGTTGATGTTGATGTTGATGTTGATGTTGATGTTGATGTTGATGTTGATGTTGATGTTGATGTTGATGTTGATGTTGATGTTGATGTTGATGTTGATGTTGATGTTGATGTTGATGTTGATGTTGATGTTGATGTTGATGTTGATGTTGATGTTGATGTTGATGTTGATGTTGATGTTAAAATGTGTTATGGAAAGGATCTGATATACCAAGATTTTGCCTAAAAACTATTTACAAACCTTTTTTCACAACTGAGTCAAGTTCATAAGTGGAAAATAGGATGTTTATGATGGTTATGTTGTAGGGATGGTCTAGGATGAAACTGGGTGGCCCTACCACCAAGTGTAGGGTACTTGTAGATAATACACTTTACGCATGATGCCATAAACTAGTTTTCATCATTGTACTTTCCAAGGATTCAATAAAATGGTTTTCACCTTTAGATGATTTTTTATCTTTTTTTTAATTTATTTATTAAATTTTTTAACGTTTTCAATTTTTTGGATTTTTGATAGCATCTGATCCTTCAAGCAAGGAAGTGTTTGAGATGAGTGATGTTCATAGGTTCATCAAAATCTTATCCATCTTGAGTATCCAACTTGTATGCTCCATAAATTTCATTATGAATTTCATTTATCACTAAATTAGCTTCTTCTGAGTTTAAACATATCAACATGGTACCTTCATATCCCCTAAGATGAAGGTTATGCCAAGCAAGGTAAAGTGGGATGTGCATTGGATAAATAAATTTCTTTGATTGTGTGAAATATTTGAATGGATGGTATTGTTATGGAGGTAATTTTAAATTGCATGATACCAAGGGAAATCAAGACTAACATCCTCACACACTATTTCAAATTATGTTTCATGAGTGCTTCATATGACATGATTATGCATATGCTTTAGCAAGGAGATCAAAAATTTCTAAAATTTTTGTTAAAAAGGTAACCAAAATTTATTGTTTATGATTGAGATTAACCCCAAGTTTAATGATTTTAGGATTTTTATTTATTCTAATGTTGACATTAATAATTTCTTCAATAATTTGTTTGCACTCATCTTGTAATTATGTTGGTACATGGGAAATATTGAGTTCTTTATCTATTGGAACCTTAAAAAGGTTTTCACCAACAAACCTGTCTTTATTTTCCTGATTTTCATTATTTTCATCCAATAGCGCCTCAGAGAGGTTTTCACTAGGGGAATTTGATTTTTTATTTTTTTAATTCCTTTTATTATGTTTTGATTTATTATGACTAAGGAACTCTTCCCTCCTTCCTAAAATATGTTGATGGACCCAACTTAATTTCAAAGAATTTTTTATTATCCCTTAGTACAATTACATATTAGAGTCCCATAAATTATTTAATGGCTTCATCATTTTGGAATAAGTTAATTAGAATGTGATTTTTTTGGTCCCAATCAATGAGTTCATGGTATTGGAGTTCAAGGTTTATGGTAAGGATAAAAGTGTCATTGAAAAGGTTAGTGGTATCAAGATATTCATAGAGGGTATAATTGGTACCTATTTTGATGTCAGAAGAAGTTTCCTTATAAATGGTATAAGAATCACTGACATCCTCATAGTCATCACCTAGGATTTTGTAACTATTGTAGTGATATTATTTGTTTACACAAATTTGGATTGGTTTTATACCACATTGTTCATAAGTCCATAGTCCATTTCCTATGTAATTCATGATTTGGCATATTTTATTTGCTATGGGATATTATTTTATTTGTAAATAGGAACCTAAACCATCATCATACAAGTAGGAATCATTAGATATCTCAATATTTTCATCGGCAAGGAAGCATTCTTTGACATAAGTGGTTTTTCCAAACAGATAAGATGGTTATTCCTTACTCTTATTCATGTTAGGTATGACATGTATTTTAGGATATATGGGAAGCATAAACACATGGAAGGCATATTGGATTTTTTATTCTCCCAATCCTTTGTCAATGATATTGAAATGGGATTAAAAAAAAGGTGGAGTTTTGGATGTAGATGAAAGGTCATCAGGATGAATATAGAAAAAATAATTTGATGTTTATAGTGATATAGATATGTTTTATTAATAATCATTCTTAATTATATGATAGTAATTAGTTTTATGATACCATCCTTCCAACATTTTTAAATACTAGAATGGTTGAGGGTCACTATGAAAAGTCACTTCCATTCCTGAATTTGGAAACTTAATGAACTAGTAGAAGGTGGGTGGGATAGTGTGTATGGCATGAATCCATGGTTGGTTGAGGATGATGCTATAAAAATATAAGGATCAATGACATGAAGTAGGGATTTTTATATGGCATTCCCAACCATGACAGGAAAATGTATAGTTTGTTCTAACCCATTTTATGCATTATCACACACCTTTTTTATGATGGCATTTGGAACTAATGTTGTTTTAGAATAACCAAGATGTTTAATCAATATTAAAGTGAAAAAATTTAAACTTGAACTATTATCTACAAGTACCCTTTTCACTTTTTACTTGGTAATGTAATCTTTGATGTACAAGGGTAAGTTATGGGATGGACTAGTAGGTGATATGTCATTTTGGTATGTTGGGATTCTTTTCCTTTAAACAAGAATGAATTTCCCTAGGTGTTCATCTAAGTGATAAGATTCCAATGTGATATCACTTTAGAAATTTACACAAGAACAAGTTATCATGAACTTACCTAAAGCATGCATCGAGGGACTTGTTCCCATTGGTTTTATCATGTGAACATCAATCCCATAGATAACTAAATAATAATATCCATTCAACATAGGCTTCATTCATCATTTTCATAAGTGATCATTAAAGAATACAGAGTTCCAGAGTTACAATGTAACCAACTCATATAAACTCTATAAATAACATCCAATTAAATAACCACATTAAAAATTACATCATAGGGGTATTTGTACTTGGTTTTCCCTGACCAAGTAGTTACAGAAGTAATTTTACTCAATGTGACTCACCATTAATCATAAATAAAATTAAGTCATGATATCCATTTACATTAATTTCCTAAAGACCTGAGCCTTTCTACCCCTATATTCTCTCTTATATGTTGGATACTCATCATTGAGTGCCTATCTTCCCATAGTCCAATGCTATGTTTATGCTTGACTTATTGTCTTTCATCCCTATGAATCACTCCATAATCATTTTCTACTTTTTGTGAGCTCCCCAAGTATTTTTGTAAGTTCTAAGTCCTTCATTCTTAGGTTCTCTATTTAACATGCACATTTATTCCATGAGACTTGGTCCTTTCATGTGATTTACTCTCACTCCATGGTATTCTATGCCATGGAATTCTTCACCAATTATTCCCAAAAAGTACAAAGCCAAAATTTGGGGCCCAACAACACCCCACACTATGCCATTAGTCCATCCTGAACTAATCATTATTCTTTGGCTCCACCAAAAACTCAAGTCTTGACTAATAAATTTGATTTTTTATGCCTTCATAATGGTTTAAGGAATTTTATATCTTGGATGTTATTTCCTCTACTACCACTTTGAGATTCTTCATCTCTTCATATTGTTCTAGGTATTCACCTATTTTATTGACCAAATACTAAAGGCACATGGAAGCATCTTTAAGAATTCTTTCAAGCAAGGTGACTTTGATGACAACCTATCCTTGGAATTCTATGAAGTTTGTATTTATTTCTTGATAGTGAGCGCTTATTGTGTTCTCCATAACCTCTATATTCTTGAATGTTTTGGCATGCTCTATGTGGTCTTTTATTAACAAGGCATTATCTGCCAACTATTATCATTGAATCTCTTTCTCCTAGAGCTTAGATTCCAAAAAAATTCTAGATCATGCCAACTTTTAAAAAATCCCATTCAAGATGAGAATGGTATCTCCAATTCTATGAAAGAAGATTTTGCATACCTCTACTACTTTAGCAAACTACTTTATTTCCCAAGTTTGTTCATGTTTGTGGTTAGGCTAGTCTTTGCATTATTTTATAAAAATCTCTATCAGGGTCTCTATTTTATCCACTACCTCACCAAAAAGAGGCATCCCATCCACAAGTTCTAGCTCTTGGCTCAAAATTTTTTTACACATATTTAATGTTTTAACCTTGGTTGTTGTTTCAATTTCCAACTATCACTTGACCTCGACCAATTATTTTTCAAGATTCATTCTCATGGCATTCTTGTTCTCATATAAAGCAACCATTTATGCATGCTTCTTTTGGGTTCACCAAGCATCATACTCAGATAAGGCATTCTACTTGGTGACCTCATATGCTAATTTTATAAGTGTCACACTACCCTGTGTAGTAATAAACTACTTGGGGTCTACGCAAAGGGTATCTATAAGTGATACCACTTCTAAATCTAATACTAGGATATCTAATGTCATCTCAAAATGGTGTTCTTCATTATATATATAATGGGAGAATAAAAAATCCCAATGACTCTACTTAGATGCATCCTCCATTGTAAAAATTAAAAATAAATACAAGTGCTTCTCTATCACTCCACTCTAATATCAAACATGTAAGGTCGTGGTTGAATTGGTTTTCTCTGGCCACTTCTAGAAAACTATCAAATAGTTAGAGGGATCTCTATCAAGTATTTCAATGTCAACATCTTCACTCTAATGGCTAGCCTCTATATCAAACTCACTCATTTCTAAAGCCATGTCTGAACCAACCCTCTCTTCACTAGTGATATCCTCAATTTTCACTTGTGCCTCCTCGTGGGTGGTTTTTCCATGTTTCATTGGCAAAGGTGTCTTATATGAGTCTAGGGTAAGTTATTCTTCTTCAACAACTTTTTTTATTATCTCCTTAATAATTTTTATATTCTCTTCCAAGTCACCATCATTAGGTGCCAATGTTTCATGTTTCAAAGGAATAGTATGTGTTATTAGATCTGATCTTTTGGGTTGACTTACTGGTGGAGTTTCTTTAGCTAGTACTGGGGAAATCATTTACCACTTTGCATGTTCTAGCTAGGTGTTGATGTTGGTCTCGTGCCTTTGATTCTTCTACTTTTTCTTGTCTAGTGTTAGTGGAGGTGGGATTATCTCTTTCTCATGTTTTGCACTCCTTGATGATTTTTTCCTTGGTTTCAACATGTAAAACAAAGAATGAATTAAATTGCCAACCAAAATTTGTTGAACCTTGATGTCAATTTTATCTGACTCCAACCTTTCCCTATACACCTTATTCTAAGGGTATATATACATTTGAAGAAGAGTGTGTGTCTTTGAATCAATATTCTCAGCATCAATGTTCAGTAATTATGCATCATAAATTTGGTTGATGACATTCATGAATTATCGAGTAGTAAAAGCATATGGTGATTTTAGCCATCTAAATAACTCTCTAAAGGGAGTTATCTAGATGCATGCTAAGAAAAAAAATTAATTTATTGTGATCTTTTCTTGGTCCCCAACCTATCTAGGTAAGTCCTTCAAAATGCACCACTCATTCCCAAAGGCTTCCTTCCTCCTATCATACCATCCCTTCATTTTGATCTTGTGGGATGAAATTCCTGAGCTAGGGAAATTAAATGCTTTGAACTTCTCTTTAGGGGATTTGTGCTCAGGAGGGTATACCCATTTCAATTTTCCAATGGTATATTTAGGTATACCATTCATCAAACACTAGTAATAAAAGCAAAGCATCGTATGAAAAATTTTAGATCAGTAGGTAGTGGCCTTTCTCTACATCTATGATAATGTTATTAGCAAAGTATTGTTCCCATTTATACTTCACTTCTAGGGTAACTTGTTGAGTGACATAAAGATGGTCCATGTCCACATTTTTGCACCTATCGATGCCCCCAACCTTGGTCATGATGATGCATGTGTCCACATTGATGGTAGTATCTTGAAGACTTGTGATATGCATAGCATGGCATTATTTTCAATACTCAAGTGCCATTGTAGTCTTTTTGATCTCTTCTTTATCCTCCAAGTCACAAGTAAGGTCTATGCCTAAACACTATAACCCTATGAATTTATTTATCCATTCTAGTGTAATATGCATCTTGTGCCCAGTAAAGTAGAAATACTCTTCATGTACTCGTGAAATAAAAAACGTGATGACTTTAACAGGCTTCCCAAAATATGGAAGATTAAATAATCAGAAGAGTCATACATCATTGAGAGTATTGAAAATAATCAAGTCATATACTAGCTCACACCTTGTGTATTAGTGTTCTAACTAGTAGTCCCACTACATTTACAATTCATTACGAGGCTGGCAATGGTTACAATCAAAAATATTACAAGTGGGTACATTCAATGCCCAATTCTTTATACATAGCATTGCCTCCAGGTATTATATTTCCTTAGCCAATAATAGGGGTGAAGGGGGTATGTTATCCTTTTTATTAACCTGGTAAAACATTCCCAACTATGTGTCTTTGTTATCTTATCTTGAAAACACTTTCATGTGTGCGCCAAACTCTTTAGGTACCTCCTATCTAATCAACATATGTTGACCACCCATACTCTCTAATTCTTCTTCCTCTATTATTGTAGGTAAAACCTCACTATGTCGGGCCTTTTTATTCAACCTCATCACCTTTTAATGAGCCCTAAATGTTGAGGTGTATTTTTTTATCCTCCCAAAATAATATGTGGTTGCTTCGTTAACCTGCTCGATTCCCCTGCTTCAATACCCTCTAATGGAAGATGTTGACCTCTATAACCTACAAATATATAAACTTGCACTTCTATAATCACCCTTTCAATGATATACTTGCTTACCACAACTTCTTCAATCTGTGATACTCAAAATAGTCACAAACTATTGATTTTCACTCATTTAGAGGCATAAAAACACTCTTCAATAGTTCAATAATGCTCCTTGGCTCTAAAATTTTGTGAATGTGATAATAGTAAAATGTGAAATGACCTTCATTTAACCTTTTATATATTTTATGGGGTAAATTATATTTACTACCCCACTACCTATTCTAACACTTAAAGCAATAATGTTATAATGGTATTGCCATGATTCATACTTGCCACACTTAGCATTACCACTGCTTTCTTTGTATTAAATGCATGTCACATCCCATGATTTTCTTGAAATGCATGATAGCTATAAAGAATTTGAAAATTTTCCATTCCAAAGGTAGGAATATTACTTCTTTACCTTGACTTTTCTTAGTGGTTCTTACACCACATCATACATACCCTTTTATCCTCACACACTTCTACTTACACGCCCTTGCTCCCGTGCACAATCCCATTGACCATTTCCTTGGTGCTCCATAGATTTTAATTCCACCCTTACCCAACACTTAAAGTTATTCCTAGTCCTCAACAACATTACAAATAAATACAAAAATAAATAATGAAGTGTTGACCCTAAAACTACTCAAGGGTGTGCAATCAGTTCCATGCTTTATTAAAAATAATCAAAATCTTGTACTAACCTAGTGGCATACGCCTTATTACTAAAAAAGGGAAGACTATTTAGAAAAGTAAGGCCTCAATAGATAACCTTTGAAATGACCAAGAAGGAATTTTACATCTTGTCATTTCAATCTGCACACGTTGGTGGGATAGATACAATGAACAATGAATGAGCCATCCCAGTGGACACAAAGCTTTCATGAGTGGCATGCAAACTTGGAGTCTTATACTAAAACCTACATGCCTAGAGAAAAATTCTTGTTCTTCAAATGGTGATCATGTCAATCTTTCTATTTTCACTTCTCCACTCCTTAATTCCAATGTGTGAGAAACCAAGTCTCATCCAACTACAATAGGGCATCTAGGCATGCTTTTAAGGACTCTTCATCATCCAGTCAACCAATGTGAATAATTCAAATATAAGGGACAAGGAATTCAAATATAAGAATGACTTCGGTGCCAAATACCAAATTGAATGGTATGTTACTAATTAACCATTTTTAAGTGGTATGATATGCCATAACATCATAAACACACACTCATTTCAGTTAGTGCATCTAATATTACATATTTTAGTTAAGATATCACCTAATATCTTATTGAACACCTCAGTTGTACCATTAGACTGAGGATGATAAAGTGTAGTCTTATGGTGCAAGATCATGAATTCAACCAAGAGGATGTGTATGGTCTCATTAAGGAAATGATCCCCTTGGTCACTAGTCATACTTAACAGACATCTGAACCATGTAATGATATTTTCCCAGATGAACCTTGTAGTAATGGGTAAAATCTATGGTTGGTGAAACTTTAGCCTAGTAAGGAAGATAATTAGTAGTAGTGATAATATATCCCATGCTAGTGCACCTCTGTATTGGGTTGATGGGACCAACAAAGTCAATGTCCCAATTTTCAAATGGTTCATGTTTAAAGATAGGATGAAGGGGCATGTCATCCCTTATGTTTGTCTTACCCATGGATTGGCTAATGTCACACTATTGCACATAATATTTTGCATCTTTAAACAAGCTAAGCTGCCATAAGCCAACCAAAAGTACCTTATTCATTATAGCTTCACCAACATAGTGTACTCCAGTGACATCCTTATGAACTTCTCAAAGAACCTCAGTGCACTCATGATGCATGATATAGTAGCATAACACTTCATACTACCCAAGCTTATAAAGGTCACCCCCTATAAGCTAGAATGGAGTTGCACAAACAACCAGCTACTTATTTTCTTGAATGTTGAGGTGAGATATTATTGAACTAGTATTCATAAAGTAGAGATATCTTCAAGCTCCTTAGGCACACGTGTGACTTGGAAAAAATTTATGTCAGGCAAGTCATCTTCAATGGTACACATTGATTCACTACATTCAATGTGTGATGGATGATCCAGACCAAAGTTGGCCTTATCAAGTTTTACCATCACTAAGAACTGGAACTCTTAGAATACCATAATCCACAGGTAAATGCACCTATGTAATACTACCTTATTTACTAGGTAATTTAGTGACTCATGGGTTGTGAAGATGTATGGAGTGGCCTGTAGATACTGAAGGAACTTTTGAAGGGAGAAAACTTTGTAGTTATGTAATTACATTTAATTGGAGTAAGCTTTCTACTTGCAAAATAGATAGGGTGGTCAAGGTTACCTTCACCAGGTTGAGTAAGGATAACACCTACTACCATGCTATAAAAATCAATGTGTACATGAAAAGGCTTTGTCTAATCTAGAAACGGTGGTAATGAGATTATATTTGAGTGAAACAAATTCTAGTTGGTGAGCATTAGTCTAGATAAAATGACCATTTTTTAACAATTCTTCCAGTGGTACGACAATATTAGCATACCTATGAATGAACTTCATATAGTATCTAATGTGTTTTAGGAAGGTGTGTACCTCTCATTAGGTATTTGGCACTAGAAATCAAATTATAATAACAATCTTGTATGAATCCACCAATATTCCATCATGACATATGACATAACCAACTAAAATGCCAAAGGGGGTAGCAAACACATATTTATTCATATTTAGGGAAATATGAAGGTTATGGCAATGTTTAAGCATTAGTCATAGATTTGAATAATGGTCCTGTACTAAGCCTTAAATAGTCCAGTATTCAAGGTAGACTTGAAGTAATTTATGAGTAAAGTCCATAAAATCCTTAATTATGATCTCAAATAACACATCAAGAGCATTTTTAACCCAAATGGTATTATGTTATAAGTAAATGATCTCCACTTGGCAACAAATGTGGTCTTCTACTTAACATCTTCTATGATCTAGACTTGATGATATCCATAAGAGCCATTAATAAAAGTATAGATTTCACACCCAACAACTCCCTCTAGTGTCTCTTCAATGATGGGTGTTAAAAGGGGTTAGTTATGCAAGTAGTGTTGAGTACCCGATAATCTACACAGACCTGAATGCATCCATCTTTCTTGATACAAATGACCATGGGGCTCACCCACTCATACTTGTCTATAAGAGTAATGACTCCCATGGGTAACATGTTATCAATTTCTTCTTTAACTTGAGCATACAAGTTGGGATTCATACGATAGGGCCTGTTCCTAATAGGTCGAGCACCCTCTACCAACTTTATGTTCATCTTTCCTAAGGAAGAACACACTTCTTTCATTTTAGTGTAGTTTCATGGGAAGACATGTTGATACTCTTTTAATATTTCAAACACCTTAGATATCTCTCTATCAGACTAGTAGTCTCCCACAATATCCATCTTAGGCAATTCTTATGTGCCAATATTTCATTGGATAGTCTAAATTAGATCCAAGTATGGGTGATGTTTGCCCTAAATAGTGTCACAAACATTGTGCATGCCATACTCCATGTGTAAATCCAAATGATTATAAAATGGGTTAGGCAGATCAGAACCAACACCTTTGTTAACCTAGTGCATGACTTTTTACTTACCTTTTTAGATAACATAACTGATGACTAGCAACCTTGAGTATAATTACTTTTGTAATATCATGGTTGGGATATTTATACTTTCCTTTCATTGACCACCCTATCTATTTTACAAGTAAAAATCTTAAACCATCTAAATGGAACTACATAACTACAAAGCATGAATCCTTATCCATGGTTTACACACTTCAAAAGTTTTATCAGTACTTGCTCACCACTCTATTCATCTTCTTCAAGGACTATGAGGCACTAAAGTACCTATTAAATAATCTAATATTGTATGGGTAAATTTTTTAGTGAATTGTGTTTTTCCAAGAGTTCCAATTCTTAGTGATGGTAAAACTCAGTAAGGCCAACTGTGCCCCAAATCATCTATCATGCATTAAATCTGGTGAACCAACATGCACCATTAAAGATAAATTTCCTAACATGCAACTTTTCCAATTCATGCATGTACATGAGGAGTTAGAATATGTCACCACCTTTTTGAATATGGGTTCTTCACCAGTTCACCTCATCACTCAAAAAAAGAAGAAGCTAGTTGTTTATATAGCTCTATTCTAGCTTATAGGGGGTGACCTTTAAAAGCTTGGGCAAGATTAAGTGTTACATCACTACATCATGCAGCATGAACATGATGAGGTTACTTATTAATTTCATTAGGGTGTTTTTGGAGGACACTATGCTAGTGAATCTATGATGTGAAAGGTCCTTTTGGCTGGCTTATGGTGGCCTACCTTGTTTAAAGATGAAAAATATTATGTGTGTTAGTTTGACATCTCTCATCGCATGGGTAAGCTAAATAGAAGGGATGATATACCCCTTCATCTTATCTTAGCACATGAACTATTTAAAAAGTGGGATATTAACTTTTTTATCCCCATCAACCCAATAGGGAGGCATACCAGTGTGCACTATATTATCACTACTACTAATTATCTTTATCTTTAGGTTGAATCTATGCTAACTAGGGATTTTACCACTACCAATACTACAAGGTTCATCTAGGAGAATATCATGATACAATTAGGATGTCTGTTAAGTCTGACTAGTGACTAAGGGACCCATTTCCTTAATGAGACCATTTGTATACTCTTGGTTGAGTTCATGATCACGTACCACAAAACTACACCTTATCATCCTCAATCCAATGGTATAGCTAAGGCATTCAAAAATATATTGGGTAATACCTTAACTAAAATATGTAATATTGGATGCATTGAGTGGGATGATCATGTGTCTATAGTTTTATGGGCATTTTAGACCACTTACAAATGGTTAAACAAGAGCACACCATTCAATATTGTATTTGGTACTGAATACATTCTTCTAAATGAATTCATTATCCCTTCTCTTTTAATTTCTTGCATTGGTCGATTGGATGATCAAGAGCCCTTGAAATCACACCTAGATGTTCCGTTGTAGCTGGATGAGACTAGTTTCTTGCACATTGGAGTTAAGGAGTTGAGTATCATAAACATAAAGCCTCACATTATTTCCATTTGAAGAATAAGACTTTTTATCTAGGCATGCAAGTTTTAATCTATGACTCCAAGTTTTTACGCTACTCAATAAAACTTTGTGTCCACTAGTATGGCTTGTTCATTATTCATAGTATCTATCCCACTATTACATGCAGATTGAAGGGAATAGATAGCCAATTCATTCTTGGACATTTTAATAGTAGTCGGTTGAGGCCTTATTTTTCTAAATAACCTTCCCTCTTTTTATCAATAAGGCATTTTCCACTAGGTTAGTATAGGATTTTAATTATTTTCAATAAAACATGGAATTGATTATGCACCCTTGAGTAGTTTTAACGTCCACACTTTGTTCTTTATTTTTGTATTTTTTTTATTATGTCATGGAGGACAATGAAAAACTTTTAATGCTGGGTAAGGGTATAATTAAAATCTATAGAGCAACAAGGAAATGGTCAATGGGAACGCATAAGGGAGTAAGGGAGCGTAGAAGCATGTGAGAACAAAAGGGCCCACATGATGTGGCATGTAACCACTAAGCAAAGTCAAGGTGAAGAAGTAAGATTCTCATATTTGGAATGGAAAATTTTTAAATTCTTTATAGCTATCATACACTTAGGTAAAACCACAGGATGGGACATGTATTTAATTTAATATAAAGAAGCAGTGGTAATGACAAGTGTGACAAGTACAAATCATGGAAATACCATTACAACATTTATTATGTGTAGTGATGTAAGAGGTAGTAGGGTATTAAATTCAAGTTACCAACTCAAGTCCATAAAAGGTTAAACAAAGGTCATTTCACATTTTACTATTGTCACATTAATGAAATTACAAATCCAAAGAACATTGTTGATCTACTAGAAGAGTGTTTTTATGCCTCCAGATGAGTGAAAATCAACTATTTGTGACTATTTTGAGCATCACAGAGTGAATTAGTTGTGGTAAATAGGTAGAGCATTGAAAGAGTGATTGTAGAAGTGTAGGTTTATAGAGTTATAGGTTGAAGAAGTTGATGTCTGCTATTAGAGGGAGTTGAGTAAGGATAACTAAGCAAGTTAATGAAGTAACCACATATTCTTTTTAGATGATCATATGATCACACCTCAACCTTAGGGCTCCTCAAAGGGTGATGCAGTTAAAGAAAAAGGCCCAATTTAGTGAGCCTTTACCTGTGATACAAGAGGAAGAAGAGTTAGAGAATGTGGGTGCTCAACCTATGTTAATTTGAAAGGAGGTACTTGAAGAGTCTGGCATGCATTTGAAATATTTTTCACATCAAGATAAGGAAGACAGAGTTGATAATGGGATGCTAGGTTAAGAAAATTGTTATTTTACTCCCTCCACCCCCACTATTTATTAAGGAAATACAATACCTGGAGGTGGTGCTCCTTGTAGAGAATTAGTTATTGAATGTACCCACTTACAATATTTTTTATTACAATCATCACCAACCTAGAAATGAAGTGTAACTATAGTGAGATTGTCGAGTAGAGCACCAAAACATGAGGAATGAGATGGTATGTGACTTAAGTATTTTCAATAGCCTTAATGATGTAGGACTCCTACAATTCTTTAATCTTCCATAATTTAGGAAGCTAGCTAAATCCGTTAAGTTTTTAATTTTGTTGAGTGCATGAAGACTATTTCTACTTTATTGGGCACCAAATGTAGATTACACTAGAGTGGATAATCAAAGTCATAGGGTTATAGTGCTTAGGTGTAGACCTTGTTTATGACTTAGAAGACCAAGAAGAGATCAAAAAGATTGTAATGGCACTTGAGTATTGAAAACAAGGCCATGGTATGCATATCATAAGTCTCTAATATGCTACCCGTAGAATGGTCATGCACATCATCATGACCAAGGTTGGAGGCATCAATAGGTGGAAAGAGGTGGATATGACCCATCTGTATGTCACTCAATAAGTTACCTTGGGAGTGAAGTACAACTAGGCATAGTACTTTGTTGATAAGATTATCATGAACATAGAGAAATCCCATTGCCTATCAAACCAAAAATTCACATGGGGTGATTTCCTTTTGTTATTAGTGTCTGATGAGATTGGTTTACCTAAATACACCACTAAAGAATTAAAATGGGCATATCCTCTCGAGCACAAAACCCCTATAGAGATATTCAAAGCATTTATTTTCCCTAGCTCAATAATTCCATCCCATAAGATTAAAATGAAGGGATGGTATGATGGGATGAAGGAATCCTTTGGGAACGAGTGGCACATTTTAAAGGAATTACTTGGATAGGACAGGGACCAAGAAAAGTTCACAGTGAATAAACACTTTTCCTTAGCATGCATCTATATGGTTCCCTCTAAGAGTTGTTTAAATGGCTGAAATTTCCATAAATTTTTAATGCTCGATACCTCAAAAATGTCATCAACCAAATCTATGATGCGCAACTAGTAAACATTGTTGATGAGAATATTGATGTAGAGATGTACACTCTACCAAATGTACATATACCCTAGGAAGAAGATGTATAGGGAAAGGCTAAAGTTGGATAAAATCTACATCAAGGTCTAATAGATTTTGGTTGGAATTTCAATTCATTCTTTGCTTTACATGTTGAAACCAAGGAATAAATCATCAGGGAATGTGAAACATGAGCAAGAGATAATCCCACCTCCACCAATGCTAGACAAAATGAATCAGAAGCATCAAGGATATGATTCCAACATTAATACCCAGCCAGAGCATGCAAAGTGGCAAAAGACTACCCCAATACATGTAAAGAAACTCCACCATTAGTTCAGCCCAAAGGCCCAGAGCCAGAAACACAAATTATTTCTTAGGAACATGAAACATTGGTTCCTAAATATGGTGATTTGGAAGAGAATATATAAATTCTAGAGAGGGCACAATAAAAATAAGTTATTTTAGAAGAAGAATAACTTACCCCAGACTCAGAGAAGACACCTTAATTGATGTAGAATGAAAAAACCACCCTTAAGGAGGCACAAGTGGAAATTGAGGATATCACTAGTGAAGAGAGGGTTAGTTCAGACATGGCCTTAGGAGTGAGTGAGTTTGATATTGGGTCCAACCACCAGAGTGAAGATGTGGATGTCAAAATACTCGAGTGAGATCCCTTTAAGGCAAAATATCCAATTGATGACTTTATCTAGGAGTGGCTAGAGAAAACTGATTCAACCATGATTTTACATGCCCGATATTAGAGGGGAGTGTCAGATAAGAACTTGTATTTATTTTCACATTTTTCATTAGAGGATGCATTTGAGCAGACTTGACAGGAGTTGTCATTCTCCCATGATATCTATAATTAAGAACACCATTTTTAGATGCCATCATATAGCTTGGTATTAGATCTTAAAGTGGTAGCACTTCTATATACCCTTTGGGTATACCCCTGGTAGTTTACTATAGCACATGTTAGTGCAACACTTCTAAAATTCGCACATGAGGTTACTAATTAGAATGCCTTATTTGAGTCTAATTCCTAGTGAGCCCAAAAGAAGCATTTAAAAATGGTTGTTTTATATTGGAACAAGAGCATCACAATAATTATGCTTAAAGAATAAATGGTTGAGGTCAAACACCAATTATAAATTGAAACATTGGCCAAGGTTAAAGCATTAAATATTTGTAAAATTATTTTTATCTTAGAACTAGCACTCATGGATGGTCCCCCTTTCTAGTGAGGTAGTGGATAAACTAAAGACCTTGGTAGAGCTTCTATTGAAATGATTCAAGGACCAACTCAACCCCTAAAATGAATAGACTTGGGCAATGGAGTAGTTCACTTAGGAAGTAGAGGTATGTAAAAGCTTCTTACATAGAGTTATAGATACCATTCTCATAATGGATGGGGTTTTTGAAAAGCTAGTGTGGTCCAAAAAAATTTTGGAAGTTAGGCTCCAAGTCAAAGAACATTAATGAAAATAGTTGGCAAATAGCACCTTGTTAATAAAAAAACACACTGAGTGCACCAAAGCATTTGAGGATGTGGAAGCTATAGAGAACACAATACATGATCACCATCAGGAAATAAATGCAAACTTTGTAATTGAGGTCACTTTGCTTGAAATAATTCATAAGGAGGCTTCCATATCCCTTGAGCATTTGGTCAATAAAATAGGCAAATATCTTGAACAGCCAAAGGAGATGAATAAGCTCAAATTGGAGATAGAGGAAATATAATCCAACCTGCAGAACACCTTGAACTATTATGAAGGCATCAAAACTCAAATTGAGAAATCAAGACCCAACTTTTTGGTGAAGCCTAAAAATAATGCTTAGTTTGGGATAGACTAATGGCTTAGTGTGGGGTGATGATGGGCCCCCAATTTTGGCTAAGTACTTTTTTGGAACAACTGGTATGGAGAGGCACATCATGGAAGACCATGGTGTATAATACCATTGCATGGAAGGACCAAGTCTCATGGAATAAATGTGCATGTTAAATAGAGAACCCAAGAATGAGGGACTTGGAACTTACTGGAAAACTTGGGGAGTCACATAAAGTGGATAACAGTTATGGAGAAATTCACAGGAATAGAAGATAATAAGTCAAGCATGACCAGCATCAAAGAGAAAATATAAGGGCAAAAAGGCCCACGTCCTTATGACCTTAATTGAAATGGTTGCCACAACTCAATTATATTGATAATTAATGGTGAGTCACCTTGAATATAATTATTTTTTTAATTTCTTGGTCAGGGGAAACCAATTATAAATACCCCTATGATGTACTTTTTAATGTTTTTGTTTAGTTGGATAATGTTGATAGATTTTATATGAGTTGGTTACATTGTAACTATGGAACTATGCATTCTTTAAAGATTATTTATGAATATTATGAATAAATATTATGTTGACTAGATATTTTTGTTTAGTTGTTTATGAGATTGATGTATTCTATATCATTTATGTTATCTAACTTATCACACATGTTCATTACTCAATGATCACAAATAAAAAGATAGCATAAATAATAGAGAATGATACCAATCCCATAGAAAACTAAATAATAGTATCTATCCAACACAGGCTTCATTCATCATATTGATAAGTGATATTTAAAGAATACATAGTTCTATAGTTATAATGTAACCAACTCATATAAACTCTATCAATAACATCCAACTAAACTATAACATTACAAAGTACATCATAGGGGTATTTATACTTGGTTTTCCCTAACCAAAAAGTTACAAAAGTAATTATACTCAAGGTGACTTGCTATTGATCATCAATACAATTGAATCATGGCAGCCATTTACATTAAGTTCCAAAGGACCTAGGCCTTTCTACCCCTATATTCTCTCTTCAATGTTAGATCCTCATCATCGAATGTGTATCTTCCCATAGGCTACTGCTAGATTCACACTTGACTTATTCTTTCCCATCCCTATGAATCATTCCATAATCATTTTCTACTTTTTTTACACTTCCCAAGTCTTCCACTAAGTTTTAAGTCCTTCATTCTTAGATTCTCTGTTTAACATGCACATTTATTCCATGAGGCCTGGTCCTTCCATTCCATGGACTCCTACATCATGGTATTATATGTTAGGGTCTCCCGCATCATTCCTCTTTGCATTAGTTATTCCCAAAAAGTATTTAACCAAAATTGGGGCCCAACATCACCCCACACTAAGCCATTAGTTCATCCCAGACTAAGCATTATTCTTAGGTTCTACCAAAAACAAGGGCCTTGTCTATTCAATTTGATTTTTGAAACCTTTTAAATGGTTCGAGGTGTTTTATAGCTTGGATTTTATTTCTTATACCACCACTTTTATTTTCTCGATTTCCTTGAGTTGTTTGAGACATTCACCCACTTTATTAACTAAATGCTCAAGGAATGTGGAAGCATCCTTATAAAAAATTTCAAGTGAAGTGACCTAGGTGACAACCTATCCTTAGATTGCTACAAAGTTTGAAATTATTTCCTGATGGTGAACATTTATTATTTTCTATAGCCCCAGCATCCTTTAATGCTTTGGCACACTCTGTCTAGTCTTTTATTACCATGTCACTATCTACCAATTATTTTTATTGAATCAATTTCACCTAGAGCCAAGCTTCCAAAATTTTGTCGACTTATGCTAGCTTTTTCAAAAACCCCATCTAAGATGGGAATGGTATCTCCAACTCTATGTAATAACATTTTTCATACCTCTACTACTTCAGTGAACTACTCTATTTCCTAACTCTATTCATTTTGGGGATCCAAATAGTCCTTGCATCATTTCAGTAAAATATCTACTAGGGTCTCTAGTTTATCCACTACCTCACCAAAAAGGGGCACCCCATTTGCAAGCGTTAGTTCTTGGCTCAAAATTGTTTTACATATATTTAATGTTTTAACCTTGGTTTCCATTTCAATTTCTAACTAGTGCTTGACCTCAACCATTTATTCTTCAAGATTCATTCTTACGATACTCTCGATTTGATATAAAACAATTATTTTTGCATGCTTCTTTTGGGCTCATCGAGCATAATATTTAGATAAGGCATTCTACCTAGTGGCCTCATTTGCCAATTTTAGAAGTGACGCACTAGTTTGTGTTGTACTAAACTGGTGGTGTCTACCCAAAACGTATCTATAAGTGATACCACTTTTAGATCCAATACTAGGCTATCTAAAGGCATCTCAAAATGGCATTCTTCATTATAAACATCATCAGAGAAAGACAACTCCTATCGAGTCTACTCAAATGCATCCTTTGGTACAAAATGTGAAAAAATGTACAAGTTCTTCTCTAGCACTCCCCTCTGATATTGGGCATGTAGGATGGTGGTTGTATTAGTTTTTTTTGGCCTTTAGACAGAATCATCAATTATCTCTTTCCCCTTATAAGGATCTCACTCAATTATTTCAACATCTGTATCTTCACTCTAGTGTTTGGCCTTGATGTCAAACTCACTCATTCCTAAGGTTGTGTCAAAACCATCCCACTCTTCACTAGTGATATCTTAAATTTTCACTTGTGCCTCTCAAAAGGTGGTTTCCTACTTCACACTGATAAAGGTATATTATTTGAGTCTGAGGTAACTTTATCTTCTTCTAATTCAACATTCTCTTCTTTTGGGGTGTCCTCCATAATTTATATCTTATCTTCTAAGTCATTATCCTTAGGTTTCAATGTTTCATGTTCAAAAGGAAAAATATGTGTTGTTGGATTTGAGCCTTCAGGTTGAATTACAGGTGGAGTTTCTTTTGGTGGTACTAGGACAGTCTTTTATTGCTTTGTAACCCCTATCTAGGCATTGGTGCTAGGATCGTGCCCTTAATGTTTTTTCTTCTTCTTATCTAGTGTTGGTGGAGGTGGGACTGTCTCTTTCTCATTTTTTGTGCTCCCTAATGATTTCTTCCTTAGTTTCAACATGTAAAATAAATAATGAATTGAATTTCCAACCAAAATATGTTGGACCTTCATGTCAGTTTTATTTGACTCCAACCTTTCCTTATACACCTTCTTCATGGGGTATATGTTTAATTGGCAGAGAGTGTGCATCTATGCATCAATATTATCAGTATTATTGTTCATTAATTGTGTGTCATATATTTGATTGATGACATTCATGAAGTATCAAGGAGTAAAATCATATGGTAATTTTAGCCATCTAGATAACTCTCTAGAGGGAGCCACCTAGATGTGCTCTAAGGAAAAGTGTTACTTCACTACAAAATTTTCTTGGTCTCTGACCTATCCAAGTAAGTCCTTTCAAATGCACCACTCATTCTCAAAGTCTTCCTGCATCCCATCATACCTTCCCTTCATTTTGATCTTTTGGGATGTAATTATTGAGCCAATGCAAGTAAATTTTTGAACTACTCTACACGGGACTTATGCTCAGGAGGGTATAACCATTTCAATTCTATAGTGGTGTATTTATATACACCAATCTCATCAAACACCAGTTAAAAAAATGAAAGCACCCCATGCAAATTTTTGGTTTAGTAGGTGGTGGGATTTCTCTACATTTATGATAATATTATTAGTGAAGTACTGCACCCAATTTTACTTCACTCCCATGGTAACTTGTTGAGTGACATAAATATGGGCCATATCCACCTCTTTCAACCTATTGATGCCTCTAAACTTGGTCATGATGATGTATGCATCCACTCTGAAGGCAGGATCTGGGAGACTTATGACATGCATAAAATGGCCTTGTTTTTGATACTCAAGTTCCATTTTAGTCTTTTTGATCTCTTCTTGGACCTCTTTATCATAAACAAGGTCCACACCTAAGCACTAAAACCTTATGACTTTGTTTATCCACTTTGGTCTAATCCATATCTAGCACCTAACAAAGTAGAAATAGTCTTCATGTACTCATGAAATCAAAAACTTGATGGCTTCAACTAGATATGGAAGATTAAATAATTGGAAAAGTCCTACATCATTGATAGTATTTAAAATACTCAAGTCATATACCATCTCATTCCTTGTGTTTTGGTATTCTACTTGGTAGACATGCTATAGTTCTAATTCATTTTGAGGTTGGCAACGGTTATAATAAAAAATGTTACAAGTGGGTACATTCGATACCCAATTCTATATGTGTAAAACAACCTCTAGGTATTGCATATTCTTGACCAATAGTGTGGGTGGAGGGGGTATGGTAGCCTTATTCTTAACTTGGATTGTCATTCCTAAATCTATGTCTTCCTTGTCTTGCTATGAAAAATCTTTTTCATGCATGCTAGAATCTTCAAGTACCTCCTCTCTAATCAACATAGGCTAACAACCCACACTCTCCAAATATTTTTCCTTTGGTATCATAGATAAAGTCTCACTACATTAGGCCTTTTTTTAAAACCAAATCACCCTTCAAGGAGCCCTAAGGTTGACACACGTCTATCCAATCCTCCCAAAATAATACATGGTTGCTTCATTAACCTACTTACATCTCCTACTTCAATGTCCTCTAATGGCATATGTTAACCTATGCAACCTACAACTCTATAAAATTATGATTTTATAATCACCCTTTCAACATTTTACCTATTTACCAGAACTACTTCACTCCATGATGCTCAAAATAATCACAAACAATTGATTTTCACTCATTTAGAGGCACAAAAACACTCTTTTAGCAGCTCAACAATGCTCTTTGGCTCTATAATTTCATGAATATGATAATAGTAAAATGTGAAATGACCATCATTTAACCTTAAATATATTTTATTGGGTAACTCACATTTATTACCCTACTACCTATTCCATCACTTTGTGTAATAAATTTTGTAATAGTATTGTCATGATTCATACTTGGCACACTCATCATTACCATTTGCTTTCCTTGTATTAAATACATGTTTCATCCTATGCTTTTCCTAAAGTGCATGGTAACTATAAATAATTTGAAAATTTTCCATTAAAAAGGTAAGAATCTTACTTCCTTACCTTGACTTTGCTTAGTGGTTATGCACCACATCTTACATACCCTTTTGTCTTCACACATTTTTAGTTACATGCCCTTGCTCCCCCATGCATTCCTATTGACTATTTCCTTGGTACTCTAAAGATTTTATTTCTAACCTTACCCTATTCTAAAATTTATTTGTGGTCCTCCATGATATTATGAATAAATACAAAAATAAAGAATAAAGTGTTGACCCTAAGACTACTCAAGGGAACATAATCAATGCCACGCTTTATTGAAAACAATCAAAATCCTATACTAACCTAGTGGCATATACCTTATTACTAAAAAGAGGGAAGACTATTTAGAAAATTAGTGCCTTAACTGAATACTATTAAAATGGTTGGGAATGAATTAACCATCTAGTCACTTTAATTTGTACACATAGGTGGGATGGATGCTATGAATGGGCCATCCCAATAGACAAATTTTTTTGGTGATGCACGAACTTGGAGTCGTAAACTAAAACTTGCATGCCTAAAGTAAAAGTTTTGTTATTCAAATGAAAATTGTGTCGGGATTTCTATTTATGCTTCTCCAATCCTTGATTCTAATGTGTGAGAAATTGAGTCTCATCCAGGTGAAACAAAGTATCTAGGCATGCTTTCAAGGACTTTTCATCCAATTGACCATTGTGCACAATTCAAATAAAAGGGACAATAAATTTAATTAGAAGAATGACTTCTATAATAAATATAATATTGAATGGTGTACTCTTGTTTAACCATTTTTAAGTGGTTTGATATGCACATAAGATTGTAGACACATGATCATCCCAATCAGTGTATCTAGTATTACATATTTTAGTCAAGGTATTACCCAATATCTTATTGAATGCCTCAATTGTACCATTGGCCTGAGGATGATTAAGTGTAGTATTATGGTGCATGATCATGAATTTAGTCAAGAGGATGCAAATGGTATCATTAATGAAATGGGTCTCTCGATCACTAGTCAGACTTAATGAACATTTGTACCATGGAATGATATTCTCCCAGATGAACCTTATAGTAGTGGTAGTGGTACAATCCCTAGATGGCACACCTTCAGCCTAGTGAGTAAGATACTCAATAAAAGTGATAACATAATGTGCATTGGTATGCCTCCTTAATGGGTTGATGAGACTTGGATATTAATTTTATAATTACTTGGTCAGGGAAAACTAGGTATGAATACCCTTATGATGTACTTTGTAATGTTGTCGTTCAGTTGGATATTATTTATAGAGTTTATATATTCTTTAAAGAAAACTTATGAAGATGATGAATGAAGCATGTTTTTCTTTAATATTATTTTTTAGTTAACTATGGAGTTAGTGTTTCTAGTTATCATTTATGTCATTATTCAGCTAACTATGGAGTTAAGGTTGCTAGTTATCATTTATGCCATCTTTTTATTTTTTATCATTGAGAAATGATCATGTGATAATTTAGATATGGAATATTTTATGAGTTTAGTATTATGTATGTGTTCGAGTGCCCTTGTCTAATAAGTTGGATAAACACTATCTTATACCAAAAAACCAATGGGAACCAGTCCCTCACTACATGTTTTGTGTGAGTGCATGAGAATTTGTTCTTGCATGAAATACATGTGCACTAGCATGTTGGACTCTTCTCACTTAGGTTATCACCTAGGTAAAGTTATGCATGTGTAAAGGAAAAGAATACCAACATTTTCGTTGTATTTCTTGGACCTGTAGCACTTCCCTGCATGAGGGTGGAAGATGCTTGAATGACTATCTATGTAGAATAATAAGTGATGGGTTACTAACATAGAGGATGACTTTATATTATTATTTATTGAACTAGGTATCTCTGTATGCACATGGGTTGAATATAATCTATAAAACTCATCGTATGAGACATTTTTTGTAGAAGTACATGTTCACCTTCATGCTTAGATTATGACATATGCACAAGAGCAGTCAAAGAACTATGGATGGAAAATAGCTTGGTCACTAGAGTGTCACTTAGATTTATCATAGTTTGGAGTTCCTTGGATGTGTGTTTTTTATGTTTGGTGATGTGGAACTTTGAATAGTTATGTCTTAGAATATGCAGTCTCAACATATTCTTGTCTAGAGGAAACCTTATTTCACTTCCTCTAAGAAATGTGTGGTAGATATCTCAAACACTTTCTATTAGAGGTTAAAAAGCTCTTTATAGATTTTAGACTTGAGATTTTCTCCATGGATGGCTAAACTCTCTCTTGCATGAGCAACACATTTGGTGGGTAAATGAAAGGGCACCTTTGATGTGAAATTATTGATTTAACATGGTATCCAGTCAATGGGAATTACAGAAGCATAAATATGATGAAGTTGGGTGAAGGGTTATGAGTGGAAATGATCCAAGGTGGGGACAAGAGGACTTAGGAAGTGTTGTAAGGGTATGTAGGGAAGCAGAAGAGCATAGTGAGGACTCCCTAACCATAAGACTGCACCTAACATTAGCACAATTATGTGTGGGAGAATCAAGTTAGATAGTGGTGATTGAAGAACCCAATTTGGATAGGCCTAGTTCCCCACCCACAATACATGTTCATGCTCTTGAGTTAGATAACATCTTCATATGCAATTGGGATATGAATAGTGTAGGATTGGAAACTAAACCTATGAGAGATACATTTCTATATCAATAATTAGATAGTAGTTTATTGTCCATTTCTTTTCCTTTGTGAGATAATAGCCTAGTTTAGAATTTTAGGTAGACAAAGCATAAGTAATGGCCAAAGTGCAGGCCTAACTATAGTTACTCAAACTAACTTATATTCCAATGTATCAATTACTTCTGTTATTTTAGGAGGCATAAAAGGTGTTACCAATGGTGGTTTGGTTGTAGGAACTAGAGGCATAGGAGGTAGTGGTGGATGTCCCCCATAAGGTTCAGTTAGGATAGGAAGTGCCTCACAGTATGCCCAATTACAAGCTCCTCAATTATCCCTATGTATTATGAGATGACACTCCACTTGCATAAGTATCATGGTATGGAGAATGATACATAACATGTTCACAAGGGTGAATTTATTTGGAGAGTGTAAGACATCACATCTTCTAAACGTAATTCAAAATAATTTGCTATAACTCTTCTGGACCATGCACATAAGTGGTAATGAAATTTTGATCTACAACAGGCTATGGTGAATTATGACCAACTAAGGGTAGCATTCCTCCAAGAATTTGATACCCTAGAGTTTGAATAATAGAGCATAGCTTCCGTAAAATACATCAAGCAAGAATTGACTAAGAGTGTGCAGAGTATGATGTGTATTTCAAGATGCTTCTCTTTAAGCTCTCTTTTGAGATAAACACTATTCAATATGCCCAGGGGTTTGTAGGAGGTTTATTACTCCCTTCTAGACATACCTTATCATATAATACTTTCACTAACCTGAACGAGGTCATGGAAGATACCCTTCACATTGAATCTATTGGAAGCATTAACATAGGGATTATTCCATTTATGGAGTCTCATATCATTGCTATGTCATCTCATCTAGAAAAACTCATTGCACATAATTCTCATGACACTCACAGTGGCTTGTGGTGTGTAAATTGTGAATTTTAAGGCCATAATTAGAATAATTAGCCTCACAAGAGTATTCAATCTGTATTGAAGCAATATTTTGAGATTTTCTAGGAAGAAAATGAAGTATAGGATTATCCTCTACTATAATGCACCACTAAATCAAGGTATCTAAATATTATAAGATATGCAATGCATACACTCATGATACCAATTATTCCTATCACATTAGTGAAATTCATTAGGCATGTACACATGGTACACATCAAACATATGTTGCTAATAACTAGGACAATAAAGGAGGCTATCATGGTCATGGTCAAGGTTGAAGTTGTGGAGGTGGTCATTTTCCACCAAGAACTTGTTATAAGTTTGGTTCTCCAGAGCATTACTAGCTTGATTACCTAGTGTATCCTACATGTGCCTTTTGTAAAAATAAACATCCTCTAGAGGAGTGCCTAGACCTATATATTGCCATCACAAAGGAAATAAATGAAAAGGGTGTCATAATGATACCTTTTAAAAAGCCACAATGGAGGCCATGTCTTGATATTCTAACTAGTCCCAAGCTAAGTATTACAACAAAAAGTGGTGGTCAGTCCCAGTCTATGTCCAACCTACCCATTAAAAAGGTTTGAAAAGAGGATCCTTATGCTACTCATTATCTAGATGCTTATTAGTAGAATGAGGTACTCTATGAAACCATGAAAAGGGTGCCAAAATGATACCTATTGAAAAGCCACAATGGAGGCCACACCTTGCTACTCCAAATAGTCCCAAGGTTAGTATTATAAAAAAAGTGGTGGTTACTCTCAATATGTGTCCAACTCACCCATTGAAAAGGTTAAAAAAGAGGAGCCTTGTACTACTCATTATCTATATGCTTAGTAGTAGAAGGAAGTGCTCCATAAAACCATGAATCTAGTAAGATAATTACAAGGAGAGATATAATTCCGCAAGGATCAAGATATTGCTACATTGATATGAAGAAATCTACGGACCTTCATGACATGATGTGTGATGAGTCCTATGATATGTGAAAGCAACTTATGGATGATGAAATTGTACCCCTATTACTAAATTTTCTAAGGCATCATAAACCTAGGCCTACCGAGGATTGTTTATTAAACCATGCATGATGGTAAGAGACCCATATCTAGTCTAGTCTACAAGGGGATAAGGAGATATTAGTTAATTTCGTTATAGATGGATGGGTTATCTAGGATATCCTAGTTGATATTAGTATCAAATTAAATTTCCTTACCAAGGATGCATGGATGAATATGGCCATCCTAACTTTATAGCCTTCACCTCATGTGTTGTTTATGGTTAATAAGACTCAATCTTTTCATATTGGAGTAATTAAAGATTCCATCATGGATATTCTCAATGTCACTTTCAAAGCCAACTTTGAAGTCATAGAGTTGGTCAAATTTGATGACTTCCCAGCTTTATTGGGTCACTAATGGTGTTATGTGAATAATGTTTATTTGAGATTCAATAAGCACTATATTATCTTTGAGTATGATAAAAAATGTGTTCTCATCCCCTTGGACCATGCTCAATGACCCCTATATATTGATCCAGTTAATGTTAATGATGATATTAACCACACATATTAGGGTACTGAATGCCTTGTTCCCACCTCGAATGGCATATAGCATTGGGTAGACACATAATATATATATATGATACTACTAGTAATACTTATTACTATTGGGCTCATGGTGAATATGACCTTAATAGAATGATATGTAGTGTTATAGGTAGTTGAGAAGATACTTCACAAAAGTACCATAAATTCCATAAATTTTTTCCTCTCCTTCATGGATAATTTATGGTTGTGTCACCAACAAGGTTATATGAAGCTCTAAAATTCCATGGTCAAATGGAATTCAATGAGTTTGTGTGGCAGTTGGAATCCATTTATGACTATAACATTGATTAAGTATGATTGTAATGAAATTACTTCAAGAATAACAAAATTATATCCAAATATGACTAAAATATATCCAAATATATGATAATAGATAAGCCACTTCGAGGGGGAAACCTCCACAAGCTTCAATAAGAGTAGAATTCACAATATGATGATAAATGATTACCCACTACCTCCTATATATAGTCTATCTAGGCCATGGTTACTCCATAGGCCGACCTACTAATCAAAAGAAAGCATAGATAAATGTAATATAATGTCAAAGAGGGATAAGTAAGCCACAATTTGACTAATAATATCCTCATACATGTGATAGGTTAGGGGCGTATCATGTCCTTCCCCTTCAAACCAACGTTGTCCTCAATGTTGAATAACTCTGGATGTTGTTGCAAAAAATCTTCACCTTCCCAAGTTGCATCTTCACTGCTCTGGTTTTTCCACTTGATCAAATATTCCCTAATCTCTCTGGTTCTCAACCTCTTAGTACGTGTTTGGAGGATCTTCTCTGGTTCCAAAATGACTCATCCTTCTTCATCTAGTTCTAGGAGCTTTGTCTGGGTAGAAACTTTCTATCCAATGACCTTCTTCAAATAGGAAACATGAAATACTGGGTGTATGTGAGATGAATGAGGTAACTCAAGCTTGTAAGCCACACTTCCAATTTTTTATAGAACCTGATAAGGGCCATAATACTTAGGAGCAAGTTTGTTGTCCTTTTTCTGTTGCTTCAAGGACATCTGCTTGTAAGGTTGTAAATGAACAAATACCCAGTCACCCACCTCAAAATTTCACTCACTACAATGTTGATCTGCTTGTTGCTTCATCCTATTTTGTGCCAAGGCAAAATTCTCTCTCAAACTAGCCAAAACCTCTTGTTGATGTTGAATGTGCTCTTCCACATCTCGAACCTTGGTGTGCACCTTTAATGAAGAACTGATGGAAGGTGGATGGTGGATGGTAACCATATAGTGATAGAAATGAAGATATTTTAGAAGAGGTATGGAAATATGTGTTATACCACCATTCTTCAAGTGGTAGCCATTTAACCCAATGTTCTTGTTTATCTGATACAAAACAACATAGATACCCCTCTAAACATTTGTTAACCACTTTAGTTTGTCCATCAGATTGGGGGTGGTAAGATGAGTTATGAGCTAGCTGAGTACCCAAACAAGAAAATAGTTTAGTCCAAAAATTACTAGTGAAAATAGGATCATGATCACTTACAATTATTTTTTAAGGTTCCATGTAATTTAAGAACTACTTTCATAAAAATAGCCGCTACTGTACTTGCTAAAAATGGGTGTGAGAAAGCAAAAAAATGGGCATATTTTTTAAGCCTATCCACAATGACCAAAATAACATTCTTACCTTTAGAACAAGGCAACCCAGTGATGAAATCCATGGAAACCTCCTCCCACCTTTGACTAGGAATTGCTAACGGTTGTAACAGACCTAGGGTCTTAACTGTTTCACCTTTATTCTATTGGAATATTAAGCATTCTTGCACAAAATTTTGTACATCTCCCTTGAGTCCTTCCCAAAATAATTCTTTCTTAATTAAAATGATAAGTTTTCAAGAACCCTGAGTGTCCCTCAATTGGAGATGCATGCAACTCTACAAGAATCTTATGCTTAAGCTCTGAATTTTTTCACAAGTATAACCTACCCTTATACCATAGGACATTATCTTTCCATTCAAATTTTTTAGAGGATAAATTACCTTGCTGGAGATTCTAAATCAGAACCTGTGTATCCTTGTCTTTCTCCCATTCGAATCTAGCTTCATCCACCCAATCTACTTGCAATATGGGCATTGCACAAAGTAATGCTTCTATGGATGCATCCCATCTGGATAGTGCATCTGTTACTACATTATATTTACCCTTCTTGTAGATTATTTTAAAATCATAACCCAACATTTTGGTTACCCATTTTTGTTGTTCCTCATATGATAATCTTTACTCCAAAAAGTATTTGAGACTATCATGATCCGTTTTCACCTTAAAGTGTCTACCCATCAGATAAGGCCTCCATTGTTTAAATGCATGAAGAATAGCCATCATTTCTTTCTCATGGACAGGTTTTTTTATATTCTTACCTTTGAATTGATGACTTTCAAATGCAATGGGTCTTCCTCCCTACATTAGTATTGCCCCTAATCCAAACCCAGAAGCATCACATTCAATAGTGAATGTCTGTGAGAAGTCTAGAGTAGCCAAAACTAGAGTGGTGCACATAGTTACTTTTAGTTTCTCAAATGCTTTCGTGGCATCATCATTCTAATGGAAAGCATCCTTCTTTAGCAATGCAGTGAGTGGAGTTGCTATGCTGCCATAACCTTTCACAAATCTTCTATAGTAACTTGTTAGTCCAAGGAACCCTCAAAGGTTTTTGAGAGTTTTTGGCATGGGTCATTCCATTATCACTTTGATCTTCTGGGGATTAGCTTTGAAACCTTCATGGGAAACAATGCGACCGAGGTACTCTACCTCCTGTACTCCAAAAGCACATTTAGATGGCTTTGCATAAAATTGGTGCTTCTCCAAAACTATCAACACTTGTTTCACATGTTGCAGATGTGCTTCCCATGTCTGACTATAAATCAATATGTCATCAACGAAAACTAGCACAAACTTCCTTTAAAAAGGCCTAAAAATAGTGTTCATCAAGCTCTGAAAAGTAGATGGTGCATTTGTAAGACCAAAGGGCATTACCAAAAACTCATAATGGCCCTCATGTGTTCTAAAAAGAGTTTTATGAACATCTTCATCCTTGATTCTAATTTGATGGTACCCCGAGCGAAGATCCAATTTTGTGAAATAATTAGCACCATGCAACTCATCAAGTAAATCATCAATTACTGGAATAGGAAATTTATCTTTGATGGTGTACTTGTTGAGTTCCCTATAATCTAGGCACATCCTCCATGTGTCATCCTTCTTCCGCACCATGACCACTGGTGATGAATATGCACTTTGGCTATGCTTGATGATCCCTACCTCTAGCATCTCATGGACCATCTTTTCAATTTCACTCTTTTGTGCATATGGATATCTATATGGTCTAATATTTGGTGGTTGACTACTTGGAATTAGTTGAATGGCATGATCATGTTCTCTTTTTGGTGGTAGTCCTTTTGGCATGGCCCCAAAAATAGATGAGTGGTCATCAATAATTATCTGTAGATTAGGATGTGTAGATACCTATGTGGTTTGAGCTTCTATGGAGCATAATCATGTAATAATTCCCTATGCCCCCCTTTTTTAGCATTTTGGTCATCTGATGTGAACTAATCAATTGTGGAGATTTTGCATGTAATCCACGTAGTTCAATTTTTTTACCTTCAAAATGAAAGCACATGAATAGTTCTTGGAAGTTCATCTCAATGGTACCTAAGGTTGTGAGCCATTGGACTCTCAAAACAATGTCTGTGTTACCCATGAGAATAGAAAACATAGGAGAGTCAAGATTGTACCCACCATAGTAAGCTTAATACTATGGCATTTTCTTGAACAATTAATTGTGCCAACATCTGCAATCATGACTCGAAATTCTGGTGCTGGGTAGATAAAATAGTTCAATCGAGTGGCCAACTTATGGTTTATAAAGTCATGTGTGCTCCTTGAATCAATCAACACTGTCACCTTCTGTTTCTTGAGGAAACCCACCACCTTAAGAGTTTGTGGAGTGTTAATACCTATAAGTGCATGACAAGAGATTGTAGGTTGGGAATCTTCAGGTACCTCCTCTATATCTTCCTCATCATCATTAGAGGCATATTCTAATTCTTCATCTTCATTTGGTCCCTCAATGTAGAATAACTTCTTCTCAGCACATCTATGTCCTTTACTCCACCTGCTGTCACAACCAAAACATAATCCTTTTGCACGCTTCTCTTCAATTTGTTGAGGGGTCAACCTAGTAGGTGGAGGAAATATTGGTGATGATATGCTACGATCTTTGAAGTGAGTGAATGGTTGTTTCTTGTTGGCTATGAATTTTTCCTCATCTCTACGTTCCATGATAATAGAATCAAAAATCTTAAGTGGATTAAACATGCGTACCTCATGTTGGATGTGGTCCTTGAGTCCACCCAAAAATAGGTCATTCAAGTTTGCTTCAAAAATTGTCTCCACACGTAAGGATAGGTTCTAAAAATGATGAATATAATCCTTGATAGAGCTAGTTTGTCACAATTTTGCTAGTTGGCTAAAATAATTCTCTGTCACACTATTGCCATAGTGCAATTTTAGCTCCTCTGTAAAAATTGACCAAGTGACATTGAGAGTCATCTTTTTCTTTTGAGCACACAACCATCGATACCAAATGAATTGATTAGGTTCAAGATAAAAGGATGCCATGGTAACCTTCTATCCACCTAGAATCTGATGTAGGTCAAAAAAACTCTCCATTTGGTTGATCCAATTGAGTGGATCTTTTCCATCAAATTTGCGCATATCCACCTTTGGTAATAGGTTCCTCTGTGGCCATGGAGTTAGATTTGAAGTAGACTGGTTAGAAGAACCACCCTAGTGGGTTTGTGAAATAAATATAGCTTGATGATTTGAATGATTAATGTTCAAAGCTATCATGATATCTCCCAAACTATCTTATATGGATTGCATATTAGATTGTATGTCTTGCACCTCACTCTGAATGCCTTGCACACTATAGTCAAGCTGGCTCACTTTGTGATCTATGTCAGAAAACCATGGTACAAATGGTCTAGTACATCCCCCTTCTAACTCCATCTCATCCTTTTTAGGATTTTTACCTGGAGTTTCAGCACCCTTTCCTTGACCCCGAGTTTGTGGACCTGCCATAAAAGGGTTTTACGATGTCAGCCCCTATTGGCACTTTTGACCCAACCTTGACCAAGTGATTTTGGAATTATTTCAGCCTCAAATCAAAATATACAAAGAACAAATCATATCCAAATTTTTGTAAGCTTTCTAAAAATGTAAATAACTCAAAAAAATTCTTTGAATTGCGCACTATAGAGAACTTTTATGAAA
This sequence comes from Torreya grandis, assembly GCA_037957365.1. Classification (NCBI taxonomy): domain Eukaryota; kingdom Viridiplantae; phylum Streptophyta; class Pinopsida; order Cupressales; family Taxaceae; genus Torreya; species Torreya grandis. The sequence continues at coordinate 3,350,225 of JARHVA010000625.1, forward strand.
AACCATAAAATAGCGATAACTTTTGTAAAACATATCCAAATGATTTGAAATTTTAATGGAGAATTTATTTGATTATTTCTCACCTCCATTAAAAATTTTGCTGATAAATTCATAACCATTTTTTATATATTGCAACATTTAAAAATTTAGTGTTTCACCCACAAGATTGCCCAAATCGCAACTCTGATACCACTTGTAATAAAATTACTTCAATAATAGCATAATTATATCCAAATATGATTTAAATATATCTAAATATATGATAATAGATAAGACACTTCGAGGGGGCAACCTCCACAAGCTTCAATAAGAGCAGAATTCACAATATGATGATAAATGATTACCCACTACCTCCTATATATAGTCTATCTAGGCCATGGTTACTCCATAGGCCAACCTACTAATAAAAATAAAGCATAGATAAATGTAATATAACATCAAATAAGGATAAGTAAGCCATAAGTCGGCTAATACTATCCTCATACATGTGATAGGTTAGGGGCGTAGCAATGATCAATTATCCATATCTTTGATGGCACATTTTCTTGGTGGTGGATAACTCATCATTTGAACTTACTTACTTGGGACTGAGATCATTCTACTCTACACCATCACTTTCACCATGATAACCACATTCATTACACCATGAGTTATAGTGGCATCAAATCTCTTGAACCTCATCTTGAATCCTGTTAGACTATGTGGAAGGTGGATGAAGCATTTTTGACTGAGTACCTCTAAGTTCATGCAATCTATGACACTCTACCCACTTACACTATAGTTTGGTATGTCCATGAAGAGCACCATCTGACAATAAACTGTTCACATTTTCTTGAGACTAATATGACTATGGCACTATCTTATTCATATCCATGAATGGATTTATGCCTCACATTATAATCCATGTGTTAAGCTATAGTAGGTATCCTGACCCTAGTTGATGATCACATTATATGCATACATGGTGCATGGTAGGAGAGAATGATTATTTTCAAGGAACCTAATGAGGATGCATCATCTCCACCACCTGAACTTGCACTAGACCACTCACTAAGAGAATAAATTTGTAAAAGTAAGCAAAAAATCATGTACCAAGTTGATGAAGGTGGCATCCTCCTTAACCATCTTTTGATCATTTGGATTTACACATAGAGTATGACATGCACAGTGTTCATGACACCATCTTGGATGAACAACACATATACATGGAGCCACTTTAGACTATCTAACAAAATATTGGCACAAGGGAAGTGCCTAAGATGGCTATTATGGGAGACTATTGGTCTGATATAGATATCTCTAAGATGTTTGAACTATTAAAAGAGTATCAATATGTCTTCCCATAGAACTATACTAAAATTAAAGGAGTGCATTCTTCTTTAGGTAAGACGCACATAAATTTGGTATAGGGTGAATGATCTGTCAAGAAGAGTCCATATTATATGAATCCTAGCTTATGTGCTCAATTCAAAGAAGAAATTGATAGCATGCTTCATGAGGGAGTCATTACTCCTATAGATGAGTCTAAGTGAATGAGCCCCATAGTCATTACTATCAATAAGGATGGATGCATTTAGTTCTGTCTAGATCATTGGGTACTCAATGCTATTCACATAACTGACCCCTTACTAATTCTCTTCACTAAATAAATACTAGAGGGAGTTGGTGGGTGTGAAATATACACTTTTATATATGGATTCTTTGTATATCATCAAGTATATATCATGGAGGAGAATAAGATGAATACCACATTTTTAATTGAGTACATATCCTTTGTTTACAACATAATGTCATTTGGGTTTAAAAATACTCATGTTGTGTTCTCTTGGATCGTATTCGAGGCTTTCAAGGACTTTATTCATAAGTTATTTCAAGTATACCTTGATGACTAGACTATTTACAACTTAGTGCAATACCATTGTTCAAATCTCTAACTAATGCTTGAGCATTGCCAGAACCTTTAGATTTATTTAAATCTAAAGAAATGTGTGTTTGCTACCACTTTTGGAATTTTACCTGGTCATGTCATATACCATGATGGACTCTTGGTGGATCCAACCAATATTATTGTTATACTTTTCCTTCTAGTACTGAACATTTAGCGAGAGGTAAGCACCTTCCTAAGACAAATTGGATATTATAGGAAGTTCATTCATGGGTATGTTAAGATTATTATGCCACTAGAGGAATTGTTGAAATAAAATGGTTAGTTTGTTTGGACTAATGCTCATGAACAAGCATTTATTTTACTCAATGATAATATTATTACACCCCTATTCTCTATTTTCTAGACTAGATGAAGCCTTTTCACATACATGTCGATGCTTCTAACATGGAAGTGGCTTCTATCCTTCCTCAACCTGGTGAGGGAAACCTTAACCACGCTATCTATTTACAAGTAGAAATCTTACTCTAGTTAAACAAAAATACATGACTACAGAGTGTGAAGCCTTATCCTTGGTTTACGCCCTTCAAAATTCCATTAGTACTTGTTAGCACTCTATTAATATTATTCATAGACCATGAGGCACTAAATTAACTAATAAATAATTCAATATTGCATGGGCACATTTGCTAGTGGATTGTGTTTTTGTAAGAGTTTAAATTCTTAGTAATGGTAAAACCTAATAAGGCCAATTGTGACCTAGATCATCTATCATGCATTGAATCTAGTGAACCAGAGTGCACCATTAAAGATGACTTCCCTAACATGTAGCTTTTCTAAGTCATACACATGCCCAAAGAGTTATAAGATATGATCACCTTTCTTAATATGGCTTCTGCACCACCTCACCTTAGCACTCAAAAAAAGAAGTAGTTGGTTGTTTGTGCAACTCCATTCTAGCTCATATGGAGTGACCTTTATAAGTTTGGGTAGATGAAGTGTTACATCGCTATGTCATGCAGCATGAGCACATTCAGGTTCTTTTAGAAGTTCATGAGGGTGTCAGAAAAGGACACTATGATGGTGAAGCTATAGTGTATAAGGTCCTTTTAGCTGACTTATGGTGGTCTACCTTATTTAAAGATGAAAAATATTATGCATGCTAGTGTGACACATGCCAATGCCTGGGTAATTTAAATAGAATGGATGTTATGCCCCTTCATTCTATATTGGCACATGAACCATTTAAAAAGTGGTATATTAAATTTTTTGGCCCCATTAACCCAATAGGGAGGTGTAATGATGTGCGCCATGTTATCATTGTTACTAATCATCTTACTCATTAGGCTAAAGCTATGCCAATCATGGATTGTATCATTCCCTATGTTGTACGATTCATCTAGGATAATATCATTACATGGTTCAATTGTTCATTAAGTTTGACTAGTGATCGAGGTACCCATTTCCTTAACTAGACCATCCACATCCTCTTGGTTGAATTCATGATTGCACACCATAAGACTACACCTTATCATCCTCAAACCAATGGTACAGTTGAGGCATTCAACAAGATATTTGGTAATACCTTGAATAAAATATGTAAAATTAGATGCACTGATTGGGATGATCATGTGTCTATGATGTTATGGGTGTATCAAACCACTTACAAATGGTTAAATAAGAGTATACCATTCAATCTTGTATTTAGTACTGAATAAATTCTTCTAGTTAAATTATCTATCCCTTCTCTTCTAATTTCATGCATTGGTTGACTAGATGATGAAGAGTCCTTGAAAACATGCCTAGATAATCTATTGTAACTAGAAGAGACTTGATTTCTCACATATTAAAGTCAAGGAGTGGATAAGTGCAAATAGAAAGCTTGACATTATCTCCATTTAAATAACAATACTTTTACTCTAGGCATGCAAGTTTTAGTCTACAACTCCAAGTTTGTGTACCACTCAAGAAATATTCATGTCCATCAGGATGGCCCATTCATTGTTCATACTATCCATCTCACTGAAATGTGTAGATTGAATCAAATAGATGGCCAATTCCTTCCTAGCCATTTTAATGGTAGTCGGTTGAGGCCCTACTTTTCTGAATAGTCTTCCCTCTTTTTAATAATAAGGTGTATGCCACTAGGTTAGTATAGAAATTTTATTATTTTCAATAAATCTTGGCACTGAGTAGGGTCAACACTTTTTTATTTGTTTTTGTATTTCTTTGTAATGTTTTGGAGGGATATGAATAACTTTTAGTGTGGGGTAAGGGTAGAAATAAAATCTATAGAGCATCAAACAAATGGTCAATGGGAATACATGCAAGAGCAAGGGTGAGTAAGTAGAGTGTGTGAGGACAAAAGGGTATGCATGATGTGCTACATAACCACTAAACAAATTCAAGGTAAAGAAGTAAGATTCCCACCTTTGGAATTGAAAATTTTCAAATTCTTTACAGCTATCATGCATTTTGGGAAAAGTACGAGACAAGACATGTAATTAATATAAGGAAATTAGTGGTAATGGTAAGTGTGCCAAGTATGAATAATGGAAATACCATTATATCATTTATCACATGAAGTGATAGAAGAGGTAGTGAGGTATTAAATATGAGTTACCCCCTCAAGTCTATAAAAGGTTAAACAAAGGTCATTTCACATTTTACTATTGTCACATTCACAAAATTACAGAGCCAAAGAGCATTGTTGAACTGCTGAAATATTATTTTTATGCCTCCCAATGAGTGAAAATCAATTATTTTTAGCATTGCAGAGTGAAGCATTATGTTAAATAGGTAGATCATTGAAAGGGTGGTTACAGAATAGTAGGTTTATAGAGTTTCAAGTTGTAGAGGTTGATGCCTGCCATTAGAGGCCATTAAATTAGGAGAGATGAGTGGGTTAATGAAGTAACCATTTATTATTTTGAGAGGAATAGACATTTGTGCCTCAACCTTCATTTTCCTCAAAGGGTGATGTAGCTAAATAAAAATTCCTAGCGTAGTGATCCTTACCGATGATACCAAAGGAATAAGAGTTGGAGAGTGTGGGTGGTTAGTATGTGTTGATTAGAGAGGAGATACTTGAATATTCTGGCATGCATGAAAGAGTTTTCACAATAAAACAAAGAAGACATAGAGTCAAGAATGGCACACCAAGTTAAGAATAAGTTTTTTATACCCCCTCCACCCCCATTATTGGTTAAATAAATGCAATACCTAAGGCAGTGTTGTGCACAGAGAATTAGGTATCAAATGTACCCACTTGTAACATTTTTATTATTATAACCATCACCATCCTGGCAATGAAGTGGAACTATATGATGACTATCGGGTAGAGTACCAAAATGGGAAGAATGAGATGGTATATAACTTGAGTCTTTTTAATACTTTCAATTACAAAAGACTCTTCTAATTGTTTAATATTCCATATTTTGGGAAGCCATTTCAACCCATAAAGTTTTTGATTTCATGAGTGTATGAAGACTATTTTTACTTTTTTGGGTGCTGAATATATATTACACTAGAGTGGATAAGCAAAGTCACAGGGTTGTTGTGCTTAAGCACAGACCTTTATTATGACTTGAAGGATCAAAAAGAGATCAAAAATATTGAAATGACACTTAAGTATTGAAAATAAGGCCATGTTATATATCTCACAAGTCTCCAAGATCCCACCTTTAGATTGGTCATGCACATCATCATGACCAAGGTTAGAGGCATCGATAGGTGGAAATAAATGGATATGTCCCATATTTATGTCACTCAACAAGCTACCCTAGGAGTGAAGTATAATTGAGTGCAGTATCTTGCTAATAATATTATCATAGACATATAGAAATCCCATTGCCTACCAAACCAAAATTTTGTGTGGGGTACTTTAGTTTTTTTATTGGTGTTTGAAAAGATTTGTGTACCTGAACATACCACTTGAGAAGTGAAATGGATGTACCCTCCCAAACACAAGTATCCTCTGAAGCGGTTCAAAACATTTACTTTCCCTAGCTCAATAATTCCATCCCACAAGATTAAAATGAAGGGATGGTATGGTGGGATGAAGGAGGCCTTTGGAAATGAGTAGTGAGTTCCAAAGGACTTACCTAGATAGGTCAGGGACCAAGTAAAATTCACAGTGAAGCAACACTTTTTCATAGCATGCATATGGATGGCTCCATCTAGAGAGTTGTCTATATGGATAAAATTACCATATGTTTTTACTCCTTGGTACTTCATGAACACCATCAACCGAATATATGATGCACAATTGGTGAACATTATTGTTGAGAAGAATATTGATGCAGAGATACCCACTCTCTGCCAAAAGTATATATACCTTGGGAAGAAGGTGTATAGGGAAAGGTTGGAGTCAGATAAAATTGACATAAAGGTCAATAAAATTTTGGTTGGAAATTAAATTCATTATTTTTTTTACATGTTAAAACCAAGTAAAAAATCATCATGGAGTGTGGAACATGAGAAAGAGATAATCACACCTCCACCAACACTAGATAAGAAGAAGTAGAAGTGTCAAGGGCACGATGCCAGCACCAACACCTAGCCAGAGCATGTAAAGTGGAAAAGGACTACCCCAGTACCACCCAAGGAAACTCCACAAGTAAGTCAACCTGAAGGACTAAATATAGAAACACAAACTATTCCTTTGGAACATGAAACATTGGTGCCTAAGGATGGTGACTTCAAAGAGAAGATAGAAATTCTAGAGGAGACACCAAAAAAATAACTTATTATAGAATAAGAATAATAAATTACCAGACTCAACGAAGAAACTTTCACCAGCAGAGCATGAAAAAACCACCTTTGAGGAGGCACAAGTGGAAATTGAGGATATCATTAGTGAAGAAAGGGTTGGTTCAGACATGACCTTGGGAATGAGTGAGTTTGATATTGGGGCCAGCCACTAAAGTGAATATGTGGATGTAAAAATACTCAAGTGAGATCCCTTTAAAGGGAAATAGTCAGTTGATAACTCTATCCAGAGGCCAGACAAAACCAATGCAACCATGACCCTATGTGCCCAATATCAAAGGAGAGTGTCAAAGAAGAACTTGTACATGTTTTCACATTTTAAACCAAAGGATTCATACAAGCAGACTCAGTGGGAGTTATCTTTATCACATGATTTTTATAATGAATAACACCATTTTGATATGCCTTTAGATAGTTTGGTATTGGATCTGGTAGCGATATCACTTCTAGATACCTTTTGGGTAGACCCCTAGAAGTTTACTATAGCACAGGCTAATGTGGCACTTCTAAAATAGGCACATGAGGTCACTAGACAAAATTCCATATCTAAATTTGATGCCTGATGAGCCCAAAAAAAGCATGCAAAAATGGTCATTTTATATCAAAACAAGAGCATCATGAGAACAAAGCTTGAATAAGAACTGGTTGAGGTCAAATGTCAGTTATAAATTGAAACAACAACCAAGGTTAAAACATTAAATATATGTAAAATAATTTTTAGCCAAGAACAAGTGCTTGTAGATGGGGCGCCCCTTTCTTGTGAGGTAGTGGATAAACTAGACACCATGGTATAGCTTTTACTAAAATGATTCAAGGACCAGCTCAGCCCCCAAAATAAATAGAGTTGGGAAATGAAGTAGTTTACTAAAGAATTAGAGGTATGCAAAATCTTCTTGCATAGATTTTGGGATCCATTCCTATCTTAGATGGGGATTTTGAAAATCTAGCACAGCCTAAAAAAATTGGAAGCTAAGATCAAGGATAAAGAGCTTAAACGACAATAGTTACCAGATAGCACCTTGTTAATACAACACTGCATAGAACGTGCTAAAGCATTCAAAGATGTGGAGGCTATGGATAACATAATAAGTGTTCACCATTAGGTAAAAATGAAAACTTCATATCAGTTTAAGGATAGGATATCACCAAGGTCACTTCACTTGAAAGCATTCATAAGGATGCTTCCACATCTCTTGAGCATTTGGTCAATAAAGAAGGCAAATATATCAAATATATTGAGGAGATAAAGAATCTCAAAGTGGTAGTAGAGGAAATAATGTCCAAGTTAAAAAATACCTTAAAACATTAGGAAGGCATCAAAAATAAAATTGAGCAGTCAGGACCTGAGTTTTTGGTAGAGACTAAGAATAATGCTTAGTCTAGGATGGACTAATTGCTTAGTGTGGGGTGATGTTGGGCCCCCAATTTTGGCTAATTACTTTTTATGCATAACTAGCATAGAGAGGCATGACATAGAGGATTGTGGCATAGAAGACCATGGTGTAAGAATCCATGGCATTGAAGGACCAAGTCTCATGGAATAAATGTGCATGTTAAATGGAGAACTCATGAACAAAGGATTTGGAACTTAGCAGAAGACTTGGGGAGCACATGGAAAGTGGAGAATGGTTATGGAGTGATTTTTAAGCATGGAAGAGAATAATTCAATCATGAATCTAGCATCATCCCATGGTAAGATAGGTGCTTGATGATGAGGATCGAGCATGGAAGAGAGAATATAGGGGTAGAAAGGCCCAAGTCCTTAGGAACTTAATGTAAATGGATACCATGAATTAATTATATTAATGATTGATCATGAGTCACCTTGAGTATAATTACTTTTATAACTACTTGGTCAGGGAAAACCAAGTATAAATACCCCTATGATGTACTTTGTAATGTGGTTGTTCAATTGGATGTTATTGATAGAGTTTATACGAGTTGGTTACCTTGTAACTTTAGAACTATGTATTTTTTAAAGATCACTTATGAATATGATAAATTATGCTCATGTTGACTAAATATTATTGTTCAGCTAGTTATTATTATTTATCATTTATGTCATTTTTTCAGCTAACTATAGAGTTAAGTTGCTAGTTATTGTTTATGCCATCTTTTTCTTTTTGATCATTGAGCAATGAACATGTGTTCAGTTAGACATGGACTATAGTATGAGTTTTGTATTATGTATGTGTTTGATCACCCATATCTAATAATTTGGACAAACACCCCTCGCATGACAAAACCAATGAGAATTGATCCCTCGTTGTGTGCTACAAATGAGCATGTAATAACTTATTCTTGTGTTAAATGATAGTGCAATGGCACATTAGAATTTTAGCACTTAAGTGCACACCTAGGGAAATTTATGCCTATGTAAAGGAAAATAATCCCAACATGGTCAAATTTAAGTTTATGGCTAGAGGATAAGTGTCCAATGAGTACCTGGAATTGGGATGGATCAACGTCATTGGGGACTCTTGAATATTGAATGGTTTTATACAAGATGTCCTTGTGAATAATGGATATTTTGAGAAGGTCTAGAATGGGATATTTAAGTAGGTGCCTTCTCAAGTTATTTAATAAGACTATATTTTCCTTCAATGGTAGGCATAGGAGGCCTTTGAATAGTGATTTGGTTAGCCTAGTTATGACAATATAATCTAGGTCTTTAACTTTGATGGTGGTGATATGGTTTTCCATGTGTTCAATATGACTGACAATAACATCATAGGATTAAGAGGATTTTTTTATTGGATTGGGTGTTTCAACCTTAACTCAGTTATGTATGAAGTTTATTGTGCTTTGGAAATGGATCTTCGTATATCCCTAAGTGATGATTTTTTGATGTAGATGCACTTCTTGCAAGTTCGATATCTACATCATCAATCAAATCCTAGACATAGTTCTTCAATTTCATGGATTTGTTTCTTGAATGCCCTTTAATTTTATGAAATTCACAATATTCATCTTTCTTATACCATGTGGGCTTCAACTTGATTTATTCAAAGGTTTTTGTTTGTGGGAAGATGATCATGTTTTCAGCAACTAGTGTATGAAAGATGACTTTTAGTGATTCCCCAAACATAGTATATTATATTTTATTGAATTTTCCCCTATGAATGGTGATTTTCAAGGTGCTTTGAACTTCCTAGATATGTTTGGCATCAGTCACCCTATCACCAACAACATTTTTATTTTTATTAATTAACTTAGGCTTTTCTAATTGGGTTTGATTTTGGTGATCCTTATGGAAAGGTTTTACCAATACTTTAACTATGAGAAATTTTTCAATTTGAACTCATTTTTTGATATTTTCATAAAAAGTGGTGGCACAATGAATTTGTATGTGAAAATCCATCTCTTAATCGAGGTTGGCAACAAAAAAATTGATCAATTATTTTTCATGGATGGACCAAGGGAACCTGTGTGTTAGGTTTGTCCATTTTTGTAGGAAAGAAGAGAAGGTCTCTCCATTTCATTGTTTTGTTTTATGCAAATCCATCATGGTGATACATAATCCATCATTATGATCTTGTGTTCTATATTTTAGGATAAATGTTTTACAACCCATTATGATAGGTATGTAAATGTTGTGATGGAATCTTTGGGAAGATGCGGGAGCCATTCCAAGGCTTGGCCACATAAGCTCTAAAGGAATAGCCTAAGTAGGTAAATATCATTTTATGATACTTCTTGGCATGACATGAAAAATGCCTTAGCATGTTCCCTAGGATCTCCCTTTCCTTTATATTTTTTAAATTTGGTAGTTCAAAGTAATGAGGGAAGTATAATCTTAACATTTCTTGATCAAATGGGTAAGGGAACAACTCCTCAAATTTATACTTCCTATTTTTATTTTTGTTCCCATATTATAATCCTTGTATGGAATCCTTCATGGTTTTCTATTCTTAGGCAAATGATGTACCCTTGAGTGGCGATGATAGGGGTAAGAGAAAGTTAGGTTTTGATAATATAGGGGCCTAATTGGCATTGGATTGCCAATTATTGGATGGTTGGTTGTTGGATTATTATTGATCTTGTGAAGGATTTGACAAGGAAGGATTAATATGAAAAGATAGGTTTTCCAATAGTAGGCTTAACTATTGCATTTGTTCAAACACAACAAGGTTTTGTTCTTGATCGAGTTGACAAGGAAGTTCTTGATCGAGTTATTCTACTAGAATTGATTTCCCTTTGTTGATATTAAAATGTGATACATGTGGATTAGGATTTTCATTGGTTCACTCTAAGTTTACTTTATTTAGACCAATGGGATTGCCATAAGTGGCTTGATCCTAGTTTTGTAGGGGTCAGTATCGGATTTGACAAGGAAGGATTAATATGAAAAGATAGGTTTTCCAATAGTCGGCTTAACTATTGCATTTGTTCAAACACAACAAGGTTTTGTTCTTGATCAATTTATTCTACTAGAATTGATTTCCCTTTGTTGATATTAAAATGTGATACATGTGGATTAGGATTTTCATTGGTTCACTCCAAGTTTACTTTATTTAGACCAATGGGATTGCTATAAGTGGCTTGATCCTAGTTTTGTAGGGGTCAATATCTTTTTCTTATGATGTGACTTAGGTTTTCAAGATTACAATTGGAGGGGAGTTTAGCTCCTATCTCTATGAGATGCATAAGGATATCATCCTTGTTTTTAAATAAGTACTAATCTACTTGGGCACAAACTTGTTTATATTTAATAAAATCATTGTGTTCATTTATATAATTGTTTTGGTTTGAGAGGTTATCAGTATCATAATTGTGGATTTGTTCTTGATTTAGAGGTTGATCAAAGTGAGATGGGTTTTGACTAAAAGGGATTTTGATGTTAGCATCTTGATTGAACCTTTATTGAAGTCTTTTTTTGGGTGCAATAGGTTTGTTTATGTTTTATCTAGATTAGTTTGGTTTGAAAATGGACTTCACACAAGGGGAAGATGACAACACACACACAATGACAAGCCTACGCTAATCAAGTGGGAGTGCAACCAAATAGTGGCCCACAAATAATGCCTTGAAGGCACATTATGGGTAATGTTGTTTTACCAACACCACTACTCAATTGTAGTCAAATGGTTCATATGCTAGGTTTACACAAGTCTTATTAGGGAAGTTCTTGTTATATCATTTAGTACATGATGACCAAATCTATGAAACAAGGGTGTCATCTAATGCCTAGGTATTGTTGGTCAAATCCACTTCCCTTCACTTGAATATTATTCAAGCTTACCCATTTAATAATTCAACGCTAAGGAGTTTTTAGAAACCACCAAAACATGGACTTCAGTTAATGTTTGGTGATAAAATCCAAGTTCTTAAACGCTAAGGAATATAAAATAAAAAGCCTAACCATCTTTGATTTCCGAGATCATTTTTTAGCATGATAAAAGACCATAAGCATATTAGGATTGGGATGGGCACAACTAGCTGAATCATTTATGATTCTCAATATCACCATTAGGTGCAAGAGAAGAGCATACATGAACTTTAGTTACACAAATAATGAACACAAATAAATACAAACAAACAAATTGATTCCTTTGATTTAATGATTATGTGTTAAGGTTTTTTATTTCAATTCTTTGATGAACGTAATTAAAAAAATACATGTAAGTATTCATAAATTTTTAATAATTTTCATATAATATTTGTTGCACTCCAAGAGAATTAGTAGCAATAAAAATCCATGAAGTGTACATAATAAAGAATCAAAAATTATAATGAAGCTATAATTTATTTTGGAAATCTAAGAGAAGTTTTAAAATAAAATAAAAAAATGAATATAACCCAAAAAATCATTTAAAAATAGATATATATTTTAAATCTTAAGTTAAACTTACCAAAAACTAATAATTTACAATTTATGAGAAATTTATATAATAGTTTTTCCAAAAAAAAAGAGGTTTTTGATTATATCTATACAGGAAATAAAAAATTCTGATATTTTTGAAAATAAAGTTGTTACGAATCAAATATGTACCAAACAAAATAGCTAAGCTACAAATACAATACAAGTAAAAATACAAGTAAAAAGTGTTTAGAGAAATGGGAGTCCCATCAAGCATGCCATAAATGTGTATGGTTAAATATAGAATTTAAATAGAAACTAAGAAGCAAAAATAAGTTCCTACTTTAAATATAAACAACACCTCCAATTGAGCAAATGAAAGAGAATACCAATTGTTACCTTCACCTTACCATGCAAAGAAAAACTTATTCATTCATATGGATTTTCTCACGATTGAATGATTTTGTTTGCTCAAGAATTGTGCACGTTCGAATGTATGATTCATGATTAAGAATGAAGGATACAATGGTGGGTTTATACATATTCCAATGGGAGGATGAATGGTCAAGATCATTTTCTCGAATTAGAAACTCCAAATTATGATGAGGTTTGATTAGTTAAGTTAACTAATTATGTTTCCATTTAGAAACTAAGTTGACTGTGTTGTTTTTATTTTGTGCAAGAGGGATGAGGAGTTAACTAATTTTTTTCCTCTTTATGCAAGAGTTTACTGAGTTGTTTCCTTTTTCAAAGAGAAGTGATAAATTAGTTAACTAATTTGTTTCCAAATGGAGTAATAGTTATGTAACTATCCTGGCTTGGATTGAATAAGTTTCCATTTCCGAATTGGATAGTTGACTAAATGTTGACATGTGATGATATGGAGTAGAGGGGTAAGGATAATTATTTATTTATTTAATTGTGTGCATTTATTTAATTAGAAATTAATTAATTAATTATCAATGGTTAATTAATTAATTAATTATGGATGTGATTAATGGGATTAATCAATGTGGGGTCATAGTGTAATGTGGGATGGATTAATTAGTATAGTGATATTGGGGTTTTGCAGCATTATGGTAGATTAGTTAGAAATATGTTAATGATAGGATTAGAATGAATTAGTGATGACATTAGGGTGTCAAAATCACACTGTCTACACATACATGATAAGGCTTTGCATTCACAGATCAATTATTGGCATGCATTGAGTGATGATTATTAAAATTATTTCTTACATAGGGGCTTGGTAATAAGTGATGGATAAAACAAGGCCCCATATATGTATCCTCCAATTTTTTGGCCAGTGATGATTTGTTGAGGTTATGGAGAAGGAGAGCTTTTTTACTAAGATATACATGAAATTTGAAAAAAAAAAAAAGAGAGAGAGAGATTTGAAGCCCTTGAGCAAATTAACATGATCGTCAAATAATATTTTATCTACACGAAATTTTCTACAATCATGCACTAATATTGATACGAGAGTCCATTGATGTTTTCAAAGAGTGTACTGGAAAAATAGTCTCGATTCATTCTAAGTTCTCTAAGTTTTGTTCAATTCATTGTTTGGAAATGTTCCCATAGTCTATTTTGATGACTATCATTACATTCATGACAAATCAAATGCTTTTCATAAACTCATTTTCATTTATTACTAATTCTAAAATATTATTTATTACAAATTATGTCTAATTTACTAAAATGACTAGATCTTATTAAACCAGTTTTTGATATTGTGTAAGTAAATATATTATATTTCGATGTAAAACCACTTTTTCATACCATAGAAAGGTTATAGAGTAAATAATGGTTCTTTCAGGGCTTATTTCCATTCCCACTATATAAAATAGAAAACACTAAAAAATAATAATTAAATATTTGAAAGCTTTCACTTACTTATGTGCTAAGTTGGTCCCTCTATTTTGTGATTATTGTCAAAACTAAGATTGAATGTCATTAGAGTAATGTCTATTTATGATAGTCATCTTCAGATGACTTCAATTCACAAGTATAAATCTCATAAAATTCAACAATATAATACTAATTAAAATTTCTAAAGAATAAAAATAGAATGCTTATGACAGAAATCTATATATCATTGTATTAATATTAGTTTATACAAAAACATGTTACTATACAATCAATTTCACAAATAATTACTTTTTTCTAATCAATCATACTCAAGTATTTTAATTTGATATTTCTTCTATTATAATTTTAAGAAAAAATTACATTATATTTATTAAGAAAAATTATATTATATTTATTATAAATATAATTTATGTTGTATCAACCTTCAACAAATTATATATGTCATATCATTTAATATTTATGATCATTTTCTTTCATATTTATTATTTTCATATTTAAATCCTCTTTAATTTTTTTTTAAGTATGATTAATATGTATTATAAATTTTTATATCACTAAAATTATATTTTTCAATAAAAATATTTATTTCTCATTTTAAAAAAATGTCAACCTTTTCTTTCTTTTTTTAAATCCAAGAACTCTTTTCTGTTCCACAGGTTCGCTTAAACCTGGACTTCCTAATAAATTTCCACAAATTTACTGCTAATCCACAGCCCAACGGACCTTGATAACATATTATTATAAATAATCTGATCAGTTGAAATAAACTCCAACATTAGTTGGAGGAGGAGCCCAAGCTGGGCAATGAACTGCTCTAACCAGCATCCTCCTCATACTAAATTCTGCTCCACCTCCCACAGCTGCTGCTACTGCATAAATACCAGTGAAGACATACCAACATTTATTATCACACAATAAAATCAAAGCATGGCATGAACTATTTGTGAGTATGATATAAAAGTTAAAAGAGGTTACTTGAGGGAATAGGAGAGGCAACGAAAGAAGAAGAAGAAGATGAGTGATATGAATTGGGTTGTGATGCAGCAGACCAAGAGATGAGTATGGTAGTAACCACCATGAGCAATGCCCAAAACACAACAATCAATACAAATGCCGAATGAGGCATTTCTTTCAATTTAAATTTAATTCCCCCACTGAAGAAGGAGAATGCTGTAATCTGTTCACAATCTGAGAAATTTATTTATGAATACTAAAGTATGGCATCTGTGCAGTGGAATATGAATATCAGACAGCCATGAATGGTCTTCCATCCTGCTGGCCATGTGTTGTGTTATATATTTTCCTATAGGAACAAGTCTTATGATCTAGATGGCTTTTTTGTTTAATTCTATTTATTTTTATTATATTTAATAATTATAATAAAATGGTGGATTGTTAAGTTATTTCTACTTCATTTTTTTATAGGAAATAAATTTTTGGCAAGTTTCTTGTTTTAATTATTGAGCCTTGGTTGACTACGTGCTCGACTTAAAATATTATTGTGTTAGGTAGAAGGGAAATCGCCTGCCAACTCTATACTAAATTCTAGCACGATCCAAGGTCCCACTTTTATAACGAACGATTAGTAGGGTTGGAGAATAATGGATTAAATATATGAAATGTGTCCTCCTAAAAAGGGTCAATAAGTTCATAGCATGGCAGAGGGAATAGTCTAATTGTATCCTATTATCACATGCCATTTGTATATCATATATGAAATGATTGAGTTGGTAGGAAGTTGTTGAGCTGTTTTTTTATCAAACTTTAAGCGAGTCGGTCTATATAATTTTCTGCCCTTCCTAAAGTAGTCTTCTAACAATTTTTTTTTGTTTTTTTCCCAAGAAATAACCGACCTCTTTATGTTGGTAGGTGTGCACTACAATGAAATGAACTTAAGTCGTTTCTATAGTATTAACAGTTGGGAGTTTTTTTTGGGTTGTTAGAAAGATGAATGGTCTTCTCATTGTTGTTGTTAAATATATTTAGTGGTTTAATATGTATCCATGATGTATTTGTAAATATGAAATATCGTGATGTTAAATGTTATTAGTATATTTTGTTAGATGATAATGTTTATATAAGGATGTAGAGTTCAATGTGATATTTTTTTTTTTATAAACACATATTTGGAATTAATGTTTATGTAAAGATGTAGGGCTCAATGTGATATTTTTGTTGCAGGAATAGATAGTGGTCTCAATACTTTGAGCTTTTATAAAAGATATCAATTCCTAAAAGAAAGTTTAATAATCCATTGAATAACTTCATTGGCAAAAACTTACAATATAAAAGCACAGATTGAATTAGATCTGCATCATATTAAATTAGTAAATTTATTTACACCTGCAAATCTATAATTTTTATTTTGTTACATATGCATGAAAAACATCTTATAATATTGGAAAACTTATTTTTTATGTTAAACTTATCTTCTATCTCTGCTTTAATCTTCTTCTACAATACAAAGTTGTCAATCCATTTTTGGGACAAGTTTTCAATACATATAATATTTTTTCTTTATAAGTTTTGAATTTTATTTAACTACAAAGATATGTGAAATACTAGAAAATTATGTGGCATGTCTTTTTTCCTTGTTTCCTTCTAAATTTATATGAGGAGGTTTAATATTTACTTAATTCCTTATAGGAGTACGCTTTGAATTGGATTTGCATGGTATTTATTATTGCGCTATCATGCCCTAAAAGTTCTTTTAATTTTCTTGGATGTTTATACGAAAAGTTTCTTGTTGGAAACTGTAAGTTGTCAGCTTTGCATTGATAAATTTTTAGGTCTTTGTCACATTATGGATCACTATGGATCTAGGTACGATATTTCTTTGTTTACATTAATTATTGTTTTTGATCGGTGATTCACTTTTCGGATGGAAGGAGGGTACCCTTTATTTAATGACAGCCACCTCTATCTATGCATTTGCGGATGCAAAGAATGTTGTAGCGAGAGAGAACAACCATTGCTCCAAAGCAAGTAAGGAAATTTGTCCTGAAGGTCTTCCACAAGGTAATGCTGATGATTCTAACTCTTCATTACCTAATGTTATTTTGGATGTGCTTGAATTTAAAAAAGCATTTCATTTATTTGAGCTTTTTTACTTTGATTGCTTATTTTATTGGCTAAGTCCCCCCTGAGAGCTTTCTAAAACAATGGGTTCACAACCATTGGCAAGGCCATGGTGTGAAACTTGAAGGAGTCTAAAATCTTACAAAGGGCTTTCTTTGTTTCACTTTTCTAACCCAAAGCACTACAAAGTTATTGTCAATCATAGACCTTGGTTCATTCGCAACACTTTGGTTGTGTTTTCTCACTAGACTCGAGACTTTCAAGTCTTAAAACAAGCAAAACTGAAAGACCTCGTATGGGTTGAATTTTTTAGCTTGCCTCTCCCCTTATGGGGTTTTATAAACTAGCTTATAAAACCCATAGGGCATTTCATTTGCCATGAGCAAACTAAATTCTTTATGGCTTGTCCTTAAAAGAGGGTTTGTGTGGAAGTAGATTTGTCCCATTATTTGAAAGATTCAATTGATATAAAAATTGGATCTAACTATTTTTCTTAGTGTGTCTTGTATAACAATCTCTTGAATTATTGATTTTGGTGTCAGTCCTTGGATCACATGATTTGGGAGTGTCCTCTGATGGTTCACACACCCCCTAATCCTTAAGAAAAAGTTGGATTTGAAGCTAAATCTCAGAATGACAATAATGTCAATTGAACTACTATCACTAACAAGAAAAAAATAGATCTTCCAAAGGTGGTGGTAGGCCACAAAATTCTTCATTCCACCCTACTAGCAATAATTTTGCTTTGAATTCTACTAGCAAATTTGCCTTGCCCACCAAAATTTCTCCTATTGTGTGTATGTTGCATGTAATGGCCTTGTTGGTAGATGCCACCTTCAACATCATAGTCACAACACTCTCCTAGGGTGAGTGCCCCAGAGGAATAAAGGAGCCTAGTCACCTTGGACTATAAATCAGTATTTTGACACTCTCGTAGCCCCTCTCCATCTCATGAAGAGGAAGAATATATAGCACACAAGCAACAACTATTTAGAATGACTGATTACATGCCCAAAAAACTCATGTGTAACAAGTTTGTTATGTTGGAAGGTCTCATAGAAGATAATGATATGCACCTTGATCATGTCCAATGATTGTGTACTCTTAGAATGTTTAAGGTCTTATTGATCTACCACGTAAGTATGTGGTTAGGAATAGTTGTTATTTTTTGTAACATGAAAATTATTTGTTTATAAGAGGTCAATATTTTTCGCTTCTTATGGTAAAATACAACATGAATCATCTGGCTAGAGCCATTTGTCAAGCCAGTGGGCATGGCATTGAGTGTCATGGGGTTGTCACATTTTTGGCTCTAGAGCTCGCTCAGAATATTATTTCATGGGGTTCAAACCCCACCCATCAAGTGGTGTGGATCCTTTTTTATTTTAATAACCACATTATTGGGTTGGTCAATTTATATGCCTCTAATGTTATTGTGGAGCAGGGCACCTTATGGATGTGGTTGGCCGACTCTCTCCTGGATGCTCATTAGATCCTCTATGGTGACTTCAACATGGTAGAGTTAGCAAAAGATAAATAAGGATGCCTTCCAATGTGATGGTGTGTTGGTGAGTGTGAAGCATGGTTTTATAGGTGTAATAAGCTCAGGGTATTTGATCCCAATTATCAATGAAGGATTCAAACTCCCCCTAGTTTACCTAGTCTAATTTCCAATAGGGAGAAGATAGGGTGTTTCAGTGCCTCAATAGAGCTCTACTAGATGAGCAAGATCTTTTCTATTTTACTCCAATCCAAGATAGATCAGTATCAATCATTCCTGATATCCTTCTCTCAAATCATTACCCTATTTTATTTAACTTTGAATGGACTTATCCTTAAGTTAAGCCTACTGCCACATAATTCTATCTCAATACTACCCACCTCAAGCATAAAATAATGGTGGGGCATATTGTTATAATTTGGAACTCGGTCCCTCAACTAGAAGGAGACACTAGCTGGATTTAGTGGTGGTTTGATGTTCTTGCTCATACTTCCACCTATCTTTAGAACTATGGCAAACAAGTGGCTATTTTCAAATGGTATTTCCATAATGCTACAAATCATGAGTATATATGAGCTTCAAAGGAATTAGAGTAGGTAACATTCAATATCCTCCTTAAAACTTAAGTGGCATAATGAAGACACAAGCTCCAAATTGAGGAAGCACACAAAACCAGTGGAGCTTGTATGTACTAACTAAAAATTGGTGACAGGGAGATCAACTGAGAACTGAAAATTGGTGACAAGGTTTATAAGGATTTTTTTGCCTTCCTCCACTCTAGGAGAGCTATTGATAGAATCAAAGCTATCAAGGAAGTAAACATAAGACTTACCAAACTTCTTGACATTATGCAAGACTTTGTTCATCATTATCATGGTGTATTATTAGCACAAGCTTCTTCTCCAGAAAGGGAGGTGACTCTCCTTCAATGTCTCTAGGTTGTTCCTTACAAAGTCTCCAATTCTCAAAGAGTTTGATGTGATAGGCCCTTATCTCTTAGTAACCTCCATGAAGCTATTAAGAAAATGGAAATGGATAAAGCTCTAGGAATTTATGGTTTGCCATGTGAGTTAATCAAACTTTATGGGACACTGTTGATCTTAATCTTCATCGAGTGTACTCTGAAGATGTTCTAACCAATTCCTTGGGATCCTTTATTAATCAGGGTAAAATCAAGCTTATCCCCAAGGCTGATGACCCTAAAATTATCACAAACCAAAGGCCTATTACTTTTCTCAATGTCTCTTATAATATTATCTCCAAAGCTCTAGCTCTCAAGGTGAAGCACATTCTCCCTTTAATTGTTAGGAATGAGAAAATAGGCTTCATATAGAACAGGTTCATTCTAGATAATGTCATTTTTATCTATGAAGGTATGGAATGGGTTAGGATTTCTAATAAAAAGGCTCTATTTGTTAATATTTATTTTGAGAAAGCATATGATCTCATCGAGTGGCCATTCATTATGGCCATGCTACAGGTGCTTGGTTTTGGCCTCAAATTTGTTCAAGCTATTAATATGCTTTTTCAGGATGTGGGGGCTTGTATCACTATCAATGGCACCCAATCTTATCAATTTGAACTTCATCATTTCATTAGATAAAGATGTCTTTTATCCCCTTCTTTATATGTGCTTGCAGCATAAGGATTTAGCTATCTTCTAGCTAACTATGTTGCTAGGGATTTGGTGAAAGATATCTCCCTCCCTTAGTTTGATAGACAACTTTTAAATAGTCATTTTGTGGATGACTCTTTTCTCACTCTCCAAGAGGAAGAATAATCCATTATAAATGCCATGGAATGTCTAAACATTTTTTGTTTGGCTTCAGGGTCTTCTATTCAATGGAGGAAGACCTAGTGTTTCAGACAGTCCTTGGGCCCTAAACCTCCTTAGCTTGAGGTATTTTAATGGAAGTGGATTATACCAGGGTAAATTTTAAGTTTTTTGGCATTCTTTTTGCCTTTTATGCCTCTCTATCTAACTTATGGTCTTATGTGGTGCAGAGAGTTGAAAAAAAGATCTCATTTTAGATCACTATGCCTCTTTCTCTTGTTGGCAAATTTTAAATCTTCTCTAAAGTTTTGGTAGTTGTGCATGTATATTATTCCTCTTGTTGGGCCCCTTCTAATGTTACTTACAAAAAATTAGAAAATCTTTTAATATATTTTATTTGGGCTAATTCTGAGGGACATAAGGGATTCCATAGAGTTGCCTATAACATTTGTTGACATCCCAAAGATATTAGGCGACTGGTTTTCCTCGATACTAAAATATAAGGACTTACTCTTGGTGCCAAATGGATTATTAGAAGTCATTCTAGGGATGAATCCTAGAAGATTCTTCTCCACCATTATATCTCTCAGGGACTCCCATGTGGTAAAAAGGCTTGGTAAGGCTTGGGACTTCATTCCCTACTCATCAGCCCAGTGCCTATCAAAATTAAGGCCTCCTTTATAATCCAAAGTTTATGGAAGGCTTGGAATAGGATTAGGCATAACCTCAGCTAGTTTGGTGAAGGGTTTATGAATGGTCTCTCCATTAATTCCCAATCCCTTTGGTGTTTGCCTTGCCTAAATTTTCACAATGTTTCTTTTGCCTTAGTCCTCTAGGTTAAAGGCTTATGTCTTTTCAAAAAAGGTGTGAAGGTTATTGTTGGGATTTCTCTGATAAATCTAGCTTCGATGCTAAATTCAAGCCTAACAAACTAGTGTTCTCACCTTTCACGTAATATTTAGGTCTTGTGCACTCACCCAAAGCGTGTAGTGAATGACTGGTTTCTAGAGGTTTTGTTGCATAGTGTTAATAACTTGTTCATATCATTCTATTTATAAAAAGTAAACAGAGATTATATAAATGTAAACATAGACTACCTTGATTCTTTCATTTTTAGATTTGATTAATATCACTACATAGAATATTATCATCTTATATTAGCATCAGTTACTTAGAAAATAAAATAAAAATAGGACCGAACTCATATTTAAGTCTAATTACTTAACTCACACCATTATTCATCGTAAAACACACAAAGTTGATAAAACTTGCTATCTCATCTATAAATCTTGATCATCAAAAAATTAAAGGTCCATCCCAAAATAATCCCAAAAATCCCCTCTAAACTCTCCTCTTGTCATGTTTTACACCAGGGGTATTTATACTTGTTTTTCCCTGACCAAGTGTTTATAATCATTAATGGTATGATGAATTGGCCAATGAACTCTCAACAAAATAAGATTCATGGCACTCAATAATTATTTTTTACTAAAGACCTAGGCCTTTTCACCCCTTATACTTTGATCTATGTTATATCTTTGTTTCCATGTGTTTCTCTTCTTATGGGTTGGTGCAAAATTTCCTACTAATAGGGTTAAGGTGACTTTTATGAACCATTTATCATAAATACTCTCATTTCCTACACACTCCCCTAGTTTTTTGTTTCTATTTTGAGTCCTACATCCTTGGGTTCTTCATGACTCATTCCCCTCTAGCTGGGTCCTCTTGCATTGGTTTTTCTATGCCATTGTCCTTTTGCACCCCATAATTCTATACCATGGTACTTCTATGCCTATCAGCTATGTGTTGTGGTCTTTCAATGTTGTGATGGTTCCACACTAAAATTGGACAACACTTGGCCAAAATTTTGGGACCAATATCACCCCTCTCTACGCTCTTAGTCCATCCCAGATTAAGTCACACTAGCATCCTCCATCAAAAATTCAGGGCCTGAATGCTCAATCTCCTTCAGATTGTCCTAATGTGACAATGCCTCAAGAACTTTTGTAGTTAATTCTTCTATAACCCCCTATAATTTATTTATATCCTTGGGTTTGATGGAGGTCTCATCAGCCTTTTTGACCTATTCGTCTAGGGATGTAATGGCATCCTTCTAAACATCTTCAAGTGTGGAGACCTCCTTATTAACCTATCTTTAGAGGGTCATAAAATTTGCATTTAGTTGTTAATGATGTTTATTAATTACATCCTCCATCATCTCTACATTCCTAAATACTTTGGCATGCTCAGCACGGTCATTTATTAAGAGTACAACATCAATCAACTGCTACCTCTAGGCTCCTTCAACTTGGAGTTGAGCCTCCAAGACTTTATTTGGATGCACTAGCTATATAAAAATTCTATCCAAAATGGGATAACCTCCCCTACCCTCTCTATATCATGCTTACATCTTTAAATAACCATGGTGAACTTTTTATCTAATTCCAATCGCTCTTCTCTTAATGCAGGTTGCCCCTTGCATTACTTAAGCAATAGTGCTACCAAGGCCTCCAACTTTCCTATGGCATCCCCATCAAGAAGCATGCCATTTACTATCATAGGTTATTCATTCAAAATTATTTTTTAGAGTTTCAATACCTTGACTTTTACCTCTATGGCCTCTTGGATCTATTATTTCAACGTGGCCACTTCCTCAGTGAGCACTTGTTTCTGTACAACTTATTTATTATACATTCCCATCATCTTTGCATGTTTCCTCTTAGTAGTGCACACATCAGAATCAGATAAAATATTTTGGTGCATGATCTCCATTCCTAGCTTCAAAAAATCAATGCTTTCTAGAAGAGGGGAGATCTTTTATGGATCTACCCATAGTGGTTTTGGCAGCGCTAGAGATCCTAGACCTAAGGAAAGGCTACCTTGGGGGAGTTCAAACTCATGATACTCATTATACATATCTAAAAGGAAGGACACTTGCTTCTTTATTTCCATATTTGCCTCATTAAGAATGAAATACAACCATATATAGATCATCTTATCTTGAACATTGAATGAATATCACTCGCATGCATTACCAATTACATCATCACCATGCTCTTCTTTAGTCTTAGCTCATCCCTTCCCTTTTCTTGGGTCACGCTCAAGTTTGGCCTCCTCATGGCTACCAGTGACCATTGCACTCAGTTCTTCACCGTCCCCCTCTTCATAATATAGTGGTTCAACATAAAGCAATGAATCATTAGATGTAGCTTTCTCCCCCTGCACTAGGGAACGACTTTTCTCATAATAATACCCTAAGATATGAACTTGTACCTCAAGAATTTCTTACTGAGGCACTTATCTTGGAGGTTATTATTGGGCAACTCTTAAAGTAGAAGCACTTGGTAAGATGATTATGGAGTTAACTTAGGGGGATAAGGCAGAGGTGGAGATGGTGGAGGTGGAGGTGGAAAAAGTGGAGGAGAAAGAGTAGTAGGCTAGGGAGATGGAGGGTGTGGTGGCAAAGAGTGCGGAGGAGATAGAGAAGTGTGTGAAGGGGATGGAGATGGTCAAGGTTGGGAAGGTGAAGGGCATAAGGGAGGTGGCATATATGGATGGGATGGAATGGGCCTAGGTGGTGGAGGAGTAGGTCATGGTGCCTCTATAGTTTTTTGCCATTTATTTGGTGCTTGGTACCCACTTGTGTTGGCACCCACATCTGGCCACTTTTTCTTCTTCAGGGGTGGCTTTGATGGAAGTCTATCTTTGGGTTCCTTGCCCTATGGATCTTTTTAGGGTTGCATCAAGTAAAATAAGTTGTGAATTTTCTCCCCCACAATCATCTACTTAACTTTGATGTCTGTCAGGTATGTCTCCCTCTTTTTCGTATAGGCCTTTTTGCCTAGATACATAAACATTTTATGGAGAGTGTGAATCTTTGAGTCTATTATTTCACCCTACATGATGATAGGCTACATTTCATAAATCTAATTGATGGATTTTATGAATTACCATGTTGATAAGGTGTAAGGTAACTTGAGCCATGTAGAGAGTTCTATAGATAGGTTCATTTGGATATGCATGAGGGAAAAGTGTTGCTTCATGGAAAATTGGGCTTGTTCCATAACTAAAGGGTGCAAGTCTTTGGGCATGCACCACTCATCCCTAAACATCACCTTCATTTTATTGAACCAATACCTCATCCTGACCTTGTATGAGGGGGTGATGTGACTGAGGAATGTGAAATCCTTGAATCATTCAGTGGGGTACTTGTGCATGGGAGGGTATACCCACTTCAACATTCTTGAGCTATAATCTGGCATACCAATTTCAGCAAAAACCAAGAAGAGGAGGCTTACCCCCCATGGGAACCTATACTTGGGCATCTGATGGGTCTTATCCACATCTTTAATAATATTTTGAGTGAAGTACATAGCCCAGTTATATTATATCCCCTATGTGACTTGATGGGTAATATAGAGGTGCACCATGTTAACCTCTTTTCAACGATTGATTCCTCTAATCTTGGTCATGATGATCCATGCCACAACTCAGAGGGTGGGATCTTGGAGGTTTTTTATGTGCATGGCATGGCCCTAATTCTAATATATGAGCACCATGGTAGTCTTTTGGACCTCCTCAGTGTATGCTAAGTCATCAATTATGCTCAACCATGAGCATTGTAGTCCTATGAATTTTTTGATCCTTTTGGGCATGATATTCATGTTATGCCTAGTGAATTAAATATAGTCCTCACAGATGCATAAAATAAAAAATTGAATCACCTCTGTGGGTTTACCAAAGTATGATAAATCAAAGAGCTTAAACCCTATAGCATCCATTTGGTTTGAGATCATGATATCATACACCACTTGATCCCTGATGTTCATGGTCTCAACTGATAGTCACTTTGGAGCTCAACCTCATTTCCAGGTTTACAATGATTGTAGTCAAAGATGGTACAAGTGGAAACCGTGGGATCTCAATTATCCATGTGTAACACTGATTTTGGATATTGTATTTCTTTAATCAATAGGGACAAAGGTGGGGACTCTTGAGATTTTTACACTGAGGATGATTGGGCCTACTTCACTTTGTGCACCATACTTTCCTCTTCTTCTTTCACATGCTAAACTTGTTCTTCTAGTGTTTATTAATTAAAACCTAGTCTCCTCCATTCACCTCCTCTTCTTCTAGTATTTTTAGTAAGGGTTCAGTTCTTTTGGCCTTTTTATTAGGCCACATCACCCTTCGAGAAGCTCAAAGGTTGATGCATGGTCTTCCAACATTTCCAAAAGAATGTATGGTTATAGATTACTGCTTCAATGTTTTGAGCTTAAGCACCCTTCAATGGTGGACCTACAACCTACAACTTTTAGTACTAATGTTTTTCTAATGAACCAGACTTGTATTATCTCTCCTCATCTTGGTAATGCCCTTTTTAGGTTGTTGTGGAGATGAATTCACTTTGCTTGGTGTTGGGTTCGATTAGCTTGACTCTGGTAGTTGCTTGATCTTTGAATCTATTAATATTCAAGGTAAAATGTAAAATGAAGTTAACTTGCACATTTATAGGATCCAAGAGGAGTTTACCATCATTAATTTTTCTCATCGTCTATTGATTCATGTCATTAATGTAGATCTTTAATAGCTACCATGCTTAGATCCTCACTTTTATCAATAAATGCATTTAATGGTATTTGTCATGTCACATTGTTGGCCCAATCCTGGCCATAACTATTCTTTTTGCATAAATGGCACATCCCATCTCACATTTTTCTTCAAAGTGGGTGACAAATGTGTCCCATGCTTAAATATGCATCATAGATCTGATTCTACTAGATTGAATATAGATCATTCATCTGCTTCTACACAGTTCAAATGCATTCCATTGATTTATCTAATAGCTCTTACAATCATGACACTTGGCATCCTTTTTTCTTGTTTTGAAGATTCACTGACCTTTTGACATTGAGCTTGCCATTGGATTAGTTCTATATGAGTGAATGTAAGGACATCTTGTATAAAGTCTTCCAAGAGTCTAGACTCCCACAATACATTAACCCATCGATATTTCAATCATTAGTTGGTAATTTAGTAATTAATAATCATGTTACATTTGACCATTTTGATATCTCCCCTATGGGATCTTCCCATAATCTACCATTGTATATAGAAGTCATCATCTCTAGACCCAAGGTAAAAAGGGTGTTTATAGACAATGGCTCGACATTAAATTTATGTACATTAAAATTGATAAAACATTTAATATATTCTACAACACCATTAGAATCCAATTTCATTATAATAAATGCATATGATAATAATGAGTGACAATATATGGGTATGATTTTTCTTGTACTGATGGTAGGGCTTGTCATTAAAGAGACATTAATCCATGAATTGTTTCTTGATTTACCTTAAAAATTGCTTCATATATTTCCATGGATACATTCCATGAATTACATACCCTCTAATTTACACCAATGTCTAAAATTCTCTCATGATGGCATGGAAGTAACTATCCTAGGTGATCCTCAACCCTTCCAATATTACAAACTATTCAAAGGACATTATCAAAAATCTAACTATCTAAAATATTGAAGAAAATATTACTCCCATTGAGGAATCATATATGCTTAAAAATGACATCCATCTTGATGTTTTATTTCAAACACCTCCCCTTGGTGGTTGGATAAACACACCAACTACCTCCACTTCCACAGACACACCATCCACTAGTCAAACTTCCAATCCACCATCCACTTATAAAGTTACACCATCTCCTATATCCCACTTCAAAATCATTGAGATAATCATGGTTGGATATTAAATTTAATGTTCTAATTACACTCCACATAATCATGGTAGGCCCCACTATCAAAGGAATACTCAAAAAAAACTATAAAATCAACACAACAACGTGGGTAGAAGGTGGTCTTATTTCTAATAAACAAATTGAAAATTTAAATTCTTTCTGACTTTACTCTGAAGACATAACTACTTGTTTTGTAAATAACCAATACCTCATAGCAAATTATATTATGTGTAAGATAATGAACTATAAAGACAAGGGCGTTGAACTTCATAAACAAGGATTAATTGAACTTATCACAGTAAAAGTTAATATAGCCTTCCATGGCATAGGGTCTAAACCACTTGATGTAAATACCACTCTTTTCCTAAGTGACTCTTTAGTGATTCAGATGAAGATTCTTTGGATAGTGAAATAGAATCCATCTATAGTTGCTTCGAAGACCTATATTTAACGAACTTTTTTATGAAAATGCCATTTTGACACTTGATATCACATATCCACAATTAATCCCATGGGACCAACATGCAACACAATCACTTGATCATTTTCAAAATGATGAGGAAATTTATGAATTCTTTATTGCATGAGACCTTTTCCTTAGGCTCGATAGCCAAATTGAAAAATAAAGAAGGTCAAAAGCTCAAACCTAATTGGCTATGCCCTTACCTAGTGACTGAATATCTTCTAAATAGAGCCTATAAATTATGCACTTTGGATGGCAAAAATTTTAATGAACCTATAAAATCTCATTACCTTAAATGTTTCTACATCTAATCATTACATTTCACATTGTCCTCATTGCATTACATTTTTCATTATCCTCATTACATTACATTTTCCATCATTTACATTTTATCTTGCATATCGTATGTCATGTTTGATGATTATTTAGTTGTCAGTTCACATAACACAACCTTTAATCATTTATCTTATAATATCATTTCACTTTTCATATCACCTTATTATCCCATGTAAAACATTCTCAAAATTAGCATTACATTATTTCTCATCTTAGTTCTTATGATCAAAGTGCATTTATTTTCCCTAAATCTTCTTTTAAAACTTAAGAAATACTATCCTATAGCCTAGTCTAGAAGCTTTTCCATGACAGAGTCTCCTCTTATGATTCCCTCTAAGTAGAAAACATTAGCATGCTAAAAAAGCGTAACTTTACTCACATATATTGGTCTTCAATGATGATCCCTTACATCTCACTAGTTGCATGGGGCCAGGTCTTGGAGGTAAAATCCTTAAAAATAAAAAGACACCCTTATCAAAATCATATGTTACATCTCTCACCTTTTACTAGTCTTTGGTGTTGAGCCCTCGTATCTCACTAGTTACATGGGATTAACATTAGGGGTAGATGCCCTTCCTCGCCTATGTAGAGTCATTGGTGATGAGCCCATATGTATTTTTAAGTGTAGGGGTTCACAAAGAAAAATAGTAAATATTAGATCAAAAGGTGTCCAAATAAAAAGTTCTTCAAAAAACTTGTTTATATGTTTATGCTGAAAAGGGTAATTTTATCCCATTACCAATTCTATCAAGGCTATTAATCTCTAGATGAATCCAATATAGTTAGTATTTTTTGAGTTTAGCAAGAAGTAGATTTCCCCCTTTGCTCATAAGGATTAGGTCACCTTCCTTTTTCATGAGAAATTTTTATTTTTTGTTTTCATCTTCACCATTTCATACATATCCTATTCCCCCTTTCATTCCTTTGTTGTAAATTGAAATCCATACATTTTGTAAACAAAATAATTGGGTTATCACCTATAAAATGACTGTTAGCACATTCACAAAAATTCATACATATCCATCATGTTACATCATTTTCATACATTTTTTTTCTCAAATATATAATCATTTTCCATAGCATTATGATAAAAACATAGAGATACATGGTATATCATCAATGTCTGGTCATCTAAAGTACATAACTAAAAAACATACATGAAAATTCAAACCCATAACAAATGAATGACAAGTCACTAAAATAAACTAGTGCATCTCTATATATCATAATAAATGTTGATTTTGTACAATAAGTCTCTGGTAAAATCCACCTCTGTAGAGGGAATTGAGTCAAACATCTCAAAAAAAAATACAAGAAATCAAAAAAAATAGAAAAATAAATAAATAAATAAATAAATAAAGACAACACAAAAGAGAGAAGAAAAAATTCATCCACAAGTGAAAACCAGTTTACAAGTGCTTTGGGAAAGTGTCATGGTGAAAATAAAATTTGTTTCACCATGCATCCCATAATTACCTCTCTCTTGCATCCATCCATATCAAATCCATG
Organism: Torreya grandis; assembly: GCA_037957365.1. Classification (NCBI taxonomy): domain Eukaryota; kingdom Viridiplantae; phylum Streptophyta; class Pinopsida; order Cupressales; family Taxaceae; genus Torreya; species Torreya grandis. The sequence continues at coordinate 3,379,970 of JARHVA010000625.1, forward strand.
TTGTGATCAATCATTATTAATCCATGTTGTTAATTAACTTGTTTTTTTATGCTTTCACATCGATCATCCACAATCATTTCTTACTCTTTCCACTAAGTCTCCCATACCTGTCGATTGGGACCAACATTATTACAATATCCATCATTTATCCATCAATCCACTACTCACTCATTCACTCAATTAGTCATTAAATTATTCAACCAATCCAAGATCACAACTTTTCAATGGGATACATCCATCTGCTCTTACAAACCTTGATTCATGGGGCACCTCAAAGCGTGTTACTTAGCTTGAGATATCTCATTCCCACTTTAATCCTCGCATATATCATTATTTGGTATAAAATCAATCCATCAGATCATAACCAAACACAATGTGCAATATTTAGTTTAAATATGTTAATCACATCCATGGGTCAATCTTACACTTCATCCATCAACCCATTTTATCATCACTTCCTATATTGATTGAACTACATTAGCCTAAATTCCATGAACTATGTAGGCACTAATTAATTTTTTAGTGTAGCTCAGCCACTAACAATTAATTACCACTCTTATTATTCATCTTTTCTTCTTGTTGATTATCCATTTCTAACAGCAGCCTCTTATTGAGGGTGTCCTACATCAGGGAAGATTTGAAATTTTCTTATAAACCTTATATTTTAACATTGTCTAATCCTTATTCTTTATTTTTCCTCCCATTTCTGAGACAACTTCATGTGGCATGAAGACTATCCCCATTATCATGGGTGTTTGCATCATTTTCAGCGATAAGAGCATTTAGACTATGTAGGCAGTGCTCAAGGGTATAGGGCCCCTGGGGTCAGTTCGACCACTATCTCCATCATCTCCATTCATCCAAACTATGATTTCACTTTTTCACATTTATATCTAAAATTGCCTAGTTATCTCAGAGATTCCTTATCAATCATTCAATGTTGACATAAATGTTGGCTTCCAAAAGTCAACCCTAGCCTAGGATATTAGTCAAGTCATTTTCTTCTTTTTTAGATATTGATTGCTTTATTTTTTTATTTCATTTATGTTTTATCATCATTGTGCCTAACTTGCCTTCATTAAAATTACTTAATCTTGATTGTCTTGTCATTTATCTTATTAGTCTTGTCATTTACTTGTTTTATCATAACCTCATCCTTTTTGTTTACGTAAAATTTTATTATTATTTTTGTTTACATTCGTCTTCTTTCTAATTGTTTATTTTTCTTTCTTTTTATTGTTTTTTGAGTCAAGATTATTTTGTGTATTACACTATAGTGTGATTTTGATTTTTCCATATCATGATGCACTTTTTTTTGCACAAATTAAAATCTTTTCAGTTGTTATGCATAAAACACAAATATTCATCATAATTATTTCATATCATTGGTGATTATTGTTTTATGCTAAATTAAAAACTAGGTTGCTCAAATCTAACTCGCCTATTCATGGTTGAATTCCAATGCAAGGCAAAAATAAACACAAGGTAACTATCTAACCATCCATATAATATCCATCCCTGAAATCAATTTGTCCAAATGCTTTTCCAATTCATCCTCCATCTATTTATCAGCCTATGCCCCCATTCTAATATTTTTACTTACAACCCATCATTTTCATATTTTACAACCATTTTTATCTAAATTCCAGCCCACAATTAATCAAAATGCTATAAATCTTTATCAAGTGCTTCTAACTATCAATTTTGTAAAATCTTTATCTCAAGTTGAAAAATCTATATTTTTCACTTTTTGACCCGCATATTACCCTCTCAAGATATATCATTCCCACACCTACTCATGTGACCCTTGAGTCCTAAGCACCATCCAAGCATGTTGTTTATGATCAATAAATGTTCTTTTTTAATCTATTCTCTAGTTTTTACCTAGGGGTAAATCATTTTATACAAACCTTAATCTTGCAAGTATGATATCAATTTCTAGTACTTTGCTTTGTTGATGACCTTTATTCTCACCATTTCATATTTTTTTATCTTCAACCATTTCTACCATTCATCCACTTTCCCACATTAAAACTTAAGGGGGCATCATGGGTCACTCATTTCTTTATATCCTTATCTTATTCTTCCATCCAAACTCCTGCACTTGTCGGTTGGGAATGACAAAATCATGATATCCATTATTTTCCATCTAATTTTTTTATTCTACCTTTTCAATGACTTTTTTATTCTTTGAAAATTCATTACCTCGTCTGTGTCTAGCAAATACTTCTTAAAGAGGGGTAAAATCTACACACTTAAAATCAGACACTTTGTATTGATTTTAACTTTCTTTATACTAAATCCCTAATCAACCTTAATATAATCATCCCTAGTTTTCCATAATCCTAATTCATCATCACTATTCATTGTTTATTATCCCTAAATTAATCAAAATTTATTTAACTAATCTTTTTCTAATTAAAAATTCCATGGATTTTATAAATTCATAATTTTTATAAATCTAAAAATTAAAATTATCCTCACATGCCCTAAGGTTCCATAGGGCCCCCACCACTCATATTTAATAATGCTATTGTCCTCCATGATCTCATTTAATAATCCACCTCTAATCCCATTATATTCCATGATCTAATTTTTGCTAATGTAGTAATCCACCTCTAATCCCATTGTTTGCCATGATCTTATTTCCTCAAATTTAATAATCTTCCTCACATCCACTTACTAATTTTATATTATATCTTTTTCCCAAATAAATTTTATATTCATTTGTGGGTCTTTCATGTCCTCCACTCTAATTCTTAATTCAAGATTTATATTATGAATGAAAATTTACCTTTTATTCTTAGCCCTTGATCTCCATCTCAAGATGGACGATTCACATCCATTTCCAAATTCTATATATTGGAGGTTCTCCCTCCAATTTAGGAAAGCTTCTTCATTACAAAGCTATTATGCTAGTATATCTCTAAATCTTCCTCATTATAGATTTATTATGTTGAGTACATAAGGGAGTTGCATAATTTCCATCTAAGCCATCCAAAGTTCATATACTAAAGCGTTGCCCAATTCCCCTTTGTTTTGGAGAAGATTGAGTAACCACATCCAAGAGAGTAAATCAACTCAAAATCTCAATGGAAGGAGATTATAAGGGATATTTTTAGTTTTTAGTTTCTTGCATTTGTTGCTCTAACTTTAGTTGATTGAATTTAGAGTAGACCTCACTTAGTTTAGTTTTTTATTAGCATAATTTACCTCTAGATTTCACTCACACACACATCATTTTTCTCAACTTACAGATATTACCTGATGGTTTCCATCTATCACACATTTCCTCTTATGTATTTTGTTAAAATGTCCTTCTTAACACCTCTACCTATGTTCACTTCCCATCCCCTTATTTGTGTTTTTTTTAGATCCCCAATTTATTTTTCCAAGTAATAGAGACTCATTTTCTATATATGGTTATGATTCATTATATATTTTCTATTTTTTCTTTATTTAGATTGGTTATTTTTTAATTTAATCAAATAATGATTGAGAAAATTCTTTTGTGGGGCAACTACACAAGTCAAGTTCTTGTGGTTTTGGACTAATATGATTTTATTAAGAGAGTGTGGATTATTAAAGTAGCCATTGGTTGGTTTTTCTTGATGGCTTTCATATATTGTCATGGTGCATTAAGGAATTTAGCTCTGTATCTAAGGATCCTTGGATGCAAACCAACCTTGCATATCTTTCAATCACCAAGTAGTTTCATAGTATGCTTGAAATTAATGTATTCAAATGAATGTCTTTCTAGAAAGAAAAAAAAAACATCTACTATATATACCAATTAAGATTGCCTTTATTGATTTTTGAATTCATTGTTAGGATACGTAGGACACACTATTAATATTAATATTAATATTAAATGTATTTTTAGCATAAAATTATTGATTTTAATACTCTTAGCAATGAAAATATTCATTTAGTTCTTGTAAAATTTGTGTAAGCAATATTTTGCATATTTGGGATGATTTTTTCTACTTTCTTGATGAATATTTGTATGGCTGAAAAATATTCTTAAGAAAACTTATTATCTTGTTAAAATTCAAGATATGAAGTATATAATTACTTGATGTGATGTGAAGGGTCAAACTTACCATTGAATAATTCAAACCTAATTACAATAAAACTGGTTGGAAAAAGGAATTTGAGGACCTCGTAATCTAATGGATTGAGTAATATATCATGATAAATCAATACATGGCTTGATGTTTAGATCCTTGTAAAATTTGTTGAAATATTCCTTGCATATTTTGAATAGTTTATTGAAGGAGTGCATATTGACAAGTAGGAGAAGCAACATGTGTAGGAAAGACATTATTATTTTTAGAAAGTCCATGACCAAAAGATGTAGATTGAAATATAGGTCTAGAAGTAGGAGGTACAAAAGAATCATTAACCCAAGAAGGAATATACATGGTAACCTAAGTAGAATCAATATGCAAAGACACAAATGTAAAAATAATAAAATAGTTATCCTTATGAAGGAGAGCCTCTAGTAGGTGCAATAGAAACATTCAAATATTCATTGACAACATATACTTCCTCATATATAGATTCTTGGCTAAATTTTTCCTTTGTAATTTATTTAAAATAAAGAATATGTCATTCAATTTATCATGGTGTTCTTAATGATTTTGTCAAAACTCAACAAGTTTTTTTACTCTTTATTTATCTACTTCTTAATTTTAAATTTCATGAGATCTATTAGCACCATTGTCATCCATAACATTGGAATCAAAAGCATTTACATCACAAGCATTAACCTCATAAACATCTACATTTATAATATTTGAATTTTCATCATTCAATTTGTACCATTTTGCAATATCATCGGTGTGATTAGAAATTTCATAATATTCATCATTTTCTTTTTAAAACAAGCATGAGTACCAAGAAATGTAATTTGAACCACATCAACATGTCTACCACTCAATCTATCAATTCCCCTAGTATGTGTCTTGGACCTAGATTTATTAATTGCAATAAGATAGAAACAAAAATATCATGCAAAGGGTTAGGGCT